>CAUYPK010167871.1:0-70449 GCA_963574355.1 Loris lydekkerianus | reverse complement strand
CATCTCCTACCCTCCTCTCCTATCCCCTCCCCTCCTCTCCTCCCCTCCTTTCCCTCTCTTTTACATGTAGCACATCTTTGCTTCCTGACACTAATCAGCCATTTCTTCTCCACAGTGTCTTTATTCCTTTTATTAGAGAATGGTATTTCTCCAATGACACTGCAGATCCAAGTGCCGGTTGTGTTTGTTGCTACTAGGGTTTCGCTGCTTCTGGCCCCTTGCTGCAGATAGAGCTAGGAAATCCATGTGTGTAAGCTAAGCCATGTGAGCACACATACTTACATTAATTTTTTTGCCTATGTATCTGCTACATGTTAAAATAAAGATGAATGTTGCTGCTCTCTCCTACTCTAGTCCAGCACCCTGGAATCCCTTCTGGCCTTTTCTAGTTTAAATGTCACTCCTTCCTTTGACAGTGAGAAGCCTGGCTGCCATCACCCCCAACTTATGTATTTATTTATTCAGCCAGAGAGGTTACAGAATTATTAACTTGTATCTCTGTGAGAAACACATTTTCCAACTAGAATATGTTGTTTCTGTACCATTCTTTTTGTCTCTAGCCTTATAGTTTTCAGTCAAAGCATCATTTCCCCAAGTTTCTCAGGTCATCTTCTCTCTTCACTCCCACTCCTTGAGGTTCTGTCATGCATTGTACAGAACACATTCATTTGTCAAGGTGTGTGCTTCATTCTGGGATCCGCCAACATCTTGGTTGATTTTTAAAATCTTTTCATACAATAAAGACTACTTTTTGAAGTAGACAGTTCTGGGGTTTTTAAAAATGCATAGAATCAGGCCACTGTTACTGCAATACCACGCAGAACTGTCCTGTCACCCCTAAATTTCTCCTAGCACACTATCTTTCAGTCACTGAAGCACGGATTGTCTCTTACAGGACTCTACTCTGAGTCCCATCCCCTGCTGAGGACCTCGGCTGCTACAAGGCGCACGGTCACTTCATTGATGACAGCACACATGCAGGTGGCACTTAGAGGGTGCAGGAAAGGAACAAACTACTTTAAAACAAAACAGAGCTTTCTGAAAACTATTGAAACTAATCACTTACTAATTTAACTTAACAATAAACACATTCATCTACTTCTTCCTATATGTGGGTCACTACGCAAGTTTTGAGACAGACTGTGTCATGGTCCATTATTTCACTTCCACAACACCCAGTCGACAGCATTCTTTCTGAGTCACCCGGGCAAGTTTGAACTTGCTCGGCTTATCAGTGTTGCTGGGAGGGCTTCATTTGTGCCCATCCACTGGATTTTACATTCCTCGACTTTGGTGTATCTTAAAATGTTCGTAATGACCCGTGTACACTCATCAGGTGGTAGGCAATCTGGGAAAGATGGGAAACACACTCGCACGAGAAGGCTGCGTTTGGTGGGCAGCACTTCTCATTAAATGTGGTAAGTTGATTGTAAATGTTTATGTCCATTCCCTCTCAAACTCCACTAACATGATAGGACGGAATACAAACATCTACCCTACCAGGACAAAACAAGACAACCACACAGACGAAACACTTCCACTGCAGGGGCTGTCCAAGATGCGGCCACACCGCGGGCTCCCGCACTTCCTTCAGGGCACTGCCCAGGGCCACCTTTTCCATGTGCCTACCCTGCCCGCCCAATTCAAAATCACAACCCAACCTCCTCCCGACACTTCTGCACCTTAATACTACCCATGATGCACTGACGTCTACTGCCTGTTTTGTTCACTGATGTATCCCAAGCTGCTAGAATAATATTCATCATGTTGTGGGCACTTAATAAATTATCCGTCAAGTGTTTTTGATGACTGTAGTCAATGAAAGGTTAATGGGTGAGCGGAAACTGACTTAGCAGAGCAGAAAACTCAGATGCCTGGGCTAGAGGGACTAATGGGAAACTGGTCTAGTTAGAGCCAGGAGGTGAAGGCACCCAATGCCTCTAAAAATGGGGTGATAGCCAGGGGTTAACAGGTTCCATGAGAATCTTTTCCCCTCCCAGACAACAAGACTGCCTTTTTTTTCCAGCTCCCACCACCACCATAGAAGAAGTTAAACCAGAAAGGAAGATTCTTTTCTTGGGAAATCACCTGGCCTGAGATAAAAAGACTCAGACGTTGACATTGAGGGTCAATACGCAATTCCTAAGAGTGAAAACTCAAGAAATAGCAGGTGATTTTGTTATAAGCTTTGGAGTACTGACTTTTTCAATTATATAGAACATGTATAACGTTCATTAAAATAAAATTAGACTGAAAAAAAAAAAACAAACAACTTTGGGACACCTAATTTGTTTGGCACCATCGAAGAATCAGGTTGCTTTTCCAGATAACTAGTTTTTATGGAAAACTGTAACTTAAAAAACTTTATTATGAAAATGTTTATATGTACATAAAAGGAAATAGAACCATATAAAGAATTCTCACATAACCATGACATTGTTTCAACAGGTTTTTTAATTGCCAGTATTTTGTCTAGTTATCTGCCTATTTATTTTACTAGATATACATATATATATATATATATATTTTGTTTGTTTGTTTGTTTGTTTGTTTGGTTTGGAGACAGAGTCTCACTCTATTGTCATGACTGGAGTGCCTAGAGTGCTGTGGCATCACAGCTCACAGCAACCTCAAACTCTTGGGCTTAAGCGATCCTCTTGCCTCAACCTCTCAAGTAGGTGGGACTATAGGCACCCAGTATAATGCCCAGTTAATTTTTCTATTTTTAGTAGATATGAGGGTCTTGCTCATATGAGCTCAAGCAATCCACCTGCCTCAATCTTCCAGAGTGCTAGGATTACAGGCATGAGCCACCGTGCCTGGCCTTACTAGAGAATGTTAAAGCAAATGCCCAGTTGGGGAATATCTGCATGAGTATCTCTGCCTAGGAAATCGGCTGAGACCATCGCCTAGTAGCTTAGGCTAGAGAAGCTGAGATGTCTGCCTGAGGAGATGAGACTTGCTCTCCTCTCTCTCCTGCTTGCACTGTTATTTGGCCTCTTCAGATATTTACCCTTTACCCAACCTTTCTGGGGGCTCCAATCTCCCCTCTCTTGTTCTTAACCTTGACTGCTGCCTACTGACTGCTGTGCATCCTTGCACGTACACTCTGTTATGTACCCAATAAAAAGATTCCAGGAAACAGGACAGGGGCTGCACTGTTCTCAGCTGCCACTCTCGGCACATGACAGTGTCGGCCCTTACAGGCTTCCAGTTTTATGCACTAAGTTTGGTGTAAGTTTCGTCCTTTCCTCACTGCCATCTCCCTTTCTGACCACTGTTCCAGGTTGGGGTCCACTAGATGCCAATGCTACTCCAAGAAAATTCTACTGGTTTGCTTATCCATTCACCTACTGAAGAGCATTTTGGTTCTCAAGTTTTGGCAATTATTAATAAAGCTGGTATAAACATCCATGGGCGGGTTTTGTCTGGAAATGAGTTTTCAATTCCTTTGGGGAAATACAAAGGGGCACAGTTGCTAGATTGCATACGAGTATGTTTTGTAAGACGCTACCAAGATGTCTTCTTAATTGGCCATATCATTTAGCATTTGTACCAGCAATGAATGAAAGTTTTTGTTGCTATACATCAAAACCAGTATTTGGTGTTGTCAGTGTTCTGGAATGTCATTGTGTCTCATTTTTTTTTTTTTGTTTTAATTTGCATTTCCCTCTGATATGTGATATTGAATATCTCGCCATATGTTTATTTGCCTTCAGTATATCTTTTTGACAGGTGTCTGTTAAGGTCTTTTGCCTATTTTTTAATAAAGTTGTTTGTTTTCTTGTAAGTTTTAAGAGTTGTTAGTACATTTTTTAAAATAAATTTTATTGTGTTTATTTAAAGTATATAACCCAACTTTGTTCTGGGTCTTTTGCCTCTCCATATACACTTTAGAATACATTTGCCAATATCTACAAAAGAGCTTGCTCTTGTTTTGATTGGGATTACGTTGAATCTATAGATCAAGTTGCAAAGAACTGTCATCTTGATAGTGTCATCCATAAACATCCGATCCATAAATATCTCTTCCTTTATTTAGTTTTTCTTTATTTGTTTGAATCAGCATTTTGTTGTTTTCCTCAGATAGATCATTTACATACTTTGTTAGATATACCTATTTAATTTTTTTAGATTCTAATGTAAATTGTGTTTTTAATTTCAAATTTCATGTGATTTATTACCTGTATATATCAAAGTGACTGACTTGTGTACTAGGCTTTTATCCTGCAACTTTGCTGTAATCACTTATTATTTCCAGGAGGTTTTTTGTAGAATCTTATAGATTTCTACATAGACAATCATGTCAACTGCAAAGTCAGTTTTATTTTCTTCTTCCCAATCAGTGTACCTGTACCCTTTATTTCCTTTCATTTTCTTATTGTATTAACTAGGACTTCCAGTATACGTTTAATGTTGAAAGGAGTGGGACATCCTTGCCTGTTCCTACATCTATGATATGATGATGCAACTTTTCTTCTTTAGCTTGTTGATGAAATGGATTACATCAATTGTTTTTGAATGCTGAACCAGCCTTGTATACCTGGCATAAATCCTACCTGGCCATAGTGTATAATTCTTTTTATATATTGTTATATTCAATTTACTAATATTCTGTTGAGGATTTTTGTATCTGTGTTTACAAAAGACATTAGCCTATAGTTTTCTCTGTCTTTTTCTGGTTTTGGTATTAGGGTAATGCTGGCTCTATAGACTAGAAAACATTCCTTCCCTCTACTTCTGTTTTCTGAAAGAGATTGTATACTTTCATAAATGTTTGATATAATTCACCAATGACCCTATCTGGGCCTCACCTGGTGCTTTTTGTTTTGTAAGGTTACTAATTATTTATTTAGTATAGCATTTATTTAAGGCACATAGGCTTACTTAGATTGTCTGTTTCTTCTTATGTGACTTTTGGCAGATTGTGCCTTTCGAGGAATTGATCTATTAATCTAGGTTATCAATTTTGTGGGCACATAGAGTTGCTCATAATACTCTTTTATTATCCTCTTATTTTCCATGAAATCTATAGTGATGCCTCTTCTTTCATTTCTTTTTAAAAAATTTTTATTAAATCATAAACACATAGATCATATATACATTAATGCATTTATGGGGTACAATGTGCTGATTCCTCTTTCATTTCTAATATTAGTAATTTAAAACTTCCCTCTTTCTCTTTTCCTACTTAACCTTGCTAGAGGCATACTTAATTTATTGATCTTTTCAAAGCACTAGTTTTGGTTTCATCAATGTTTCCTATTGATTTCTTTTGCATTTCATTGATTTCTAGTCTAATTTTTCTTATTTTTTTTCTCTGCTTACTTTGAATTTAATTTGCTCTTTTTCTCCTGGTTTCCCAAAATGAAAGCTTACATTATGTTTAGTTGTTGTTTTTTTTTCCCTCTCTTCTAAAATATGCATTCACTGTTACAAATTTCCCTCTAGGCATTGCTTCTTCTGCAACCTACAAAGTTTAATAAGTTTGCTTCTCTTTGTATTTAGTTCAAAATATTTTAAAATTTCTCTTGATATTTCCTCTTTGACTCATGTTATTTAGAAGTGGGGTGTTTAATCTCAAACCATTTGGGATTTTCTTTCTTTCTCTCCTTTACTTTATTCTTTTTTGTTTGTTTTTTTGTTATCAGTTTCTGCTTTAGTTCATTGTAGTTTACATGCAGGCATCATAATGTTACTAAACCTGCAGTGGTGCATCAATTCCAGTTCAGGTTTTCCTACCTGGGCACTGGTTCCTGCACTGGGTGTTTTGGGTGGCTTCTGTCCTGGTAAGTTGTGACTCTCTGTGTATTCACTGATCTGCTTCTCTATTTTGAAGGCAGCAATTTGCCCTGTGACCTTACTTCTCCTGCAGATCTTAGAGGAGTTGCTGACTCTTTAGTTAGTCTGGCTTTCTCCTTATAGTTAGGGTAGAGTGGTGACTTCTGACCTTCTTACCTGCTGGACTAGAGACCAGGTCTTCTATTCATCTTTTATTGGACAGTTTGCTTTCTTATTATTGAGTTCACATTTTGGATATCTGTCCTTTGTCAGATATGTCAGATATGTGGATTGCAAATATATTCTCTAAACTCATAATGACTTTTGTTATGTTTCAATCAATCACAGTTATTATTCATGTTAAAGCCCAAATTGTTATTTTTTAAGAGGTTTTTTAAAAGCACATGTACTTGAACCATTTTGTAAGAAAAGTGTCAGAAATGTATATCTATTGAAGTCAAAAATCTACTGAGCCGACAGTTTAGATTTTTAAAATAAATCACCAATGTCATCTTATAAATACTATAATTCCTTTTGGGCCTGACTATCTGTTTACTAAATGGTACCATGTCATTGTGGGATATGACGCTAAGGAAATAAAATTGAGTTTATAACAAACATGCCAGAACTTCTTAAACAAAATGTGACTTGTTCTACATATAGTTTAGGAGATTATCAGCATATTCCACAGTGGTTGACTGACGCAACTCAGAACAGTTTTGAACCCTTCTTTGGATGTCCTTCAGATTTCATTCAGGCATCTTACAAGAAAATCAACTCGTGTTCTCAATATTATTTGAAAGCAGGCATTTGTTAAACTTGACTCTGGGCCAGGCCCAGGCCTGGGTGCTTCACATCTATTCTCACGCTTAATCTTCACAAATCCTGGGAGATGGGCATAATTAACTTTATTCTACAGATTATGAAACTGACATTGACAAAGACTGAATTACCTGCCTACAGTCAGGCATTTACTAAGGCGCAAAGATTTCCCTTAAACCTGGTTCTCACTGAACCCCAAGGCTGTGCTCATCACAGAATACCATAGTGCCTCTTGGCATTGTCAGTGATTTCAGAAAGTACAATCTACGTCAAATAGCAGAAGATTTGTAAAGCGTAGCTTCTCACACACTGTAGACTCCAAGGGGTGTTTGGAAGAGATTCCAGAAGTGTTCATGGCAATGGTAGCTCCCAGAATGTGACCATTCTCCCTGCGTGACTGCTTCAGAGAAGACAAGATCAAGTGTTTCTCAGTGTCACTAGCTGATTGTTCTTTTCATACCTTTTTGTCTTTTCCATTCTTCTCTGTTGACTGTTTGAATCCTGTGAATATTTCCTGGCTTCTAATGCATCTAATCTGATATTTTTGTTCCCATGGCTGGGAGCAGAGTTGAAAGCAGCTACAGATCCACAGTGCTCTATACCCTTTTGACTGCAAAGAGACTCAGAGACCTACTGTGTAACCATTGGCCTGATTTTGAGAGTGTCTCAGTTTGGGACTTTTGACTATTTTGGAAGTTAAAACTTTTTATTTTGAGAAAATTATAGATTAACAGAAAGTTGTAAGGAAAAATCCATATGGGTCCTAAGTATCCTTCACCTAGTTTCCCCTAGTGGTAACATCCTTCAACATTATAGTACAGTATTACAACCAGGATATTGACATTGATACAATAAACATACAGAACATTTCCATCACCACAAGGATGCCACCTGTCGTCCTGTTATCACCACATCTCCCTTCTTCCCTTCACCCTTCGTTGTTAACTCCTGGATCTCTTCTCCACTTCTATAATTCTGTCATTTCAAATATGTTGTTGTAAATGGAATCATACAGCCTGTGACACTTGGGCTTTTCATATCCAACATAATAATTCTCTAGAGATTGATTCAGGTTATTGCAGGTACAATAGTGTATTCCTTTTTTATTGCTGCTGAGTAGTATTCTATAGTATGAATGTTGCCAGAGTTTATTTAACCATTTATTGATAAAAGGACATCAGTATTACCTTGATAGCAAATCCTGGTAGTACTAAAAAGGAATTGATTATTTCCAGTTTGGGGCCAATATAAATAAAGCTGCTATAAACATGAGTGTATAGATTTTCATGTGCACGTAAGTTTTCTTTTTTCTGGGATAAATATCCAGGAGTATGATTGCTAGGTCATAGAATAATTTCATGTTTAATTTTTTAGGAAACTGCCAAACTATTTTCTAGAGTGGTCATACCATTTTAAATTCCTACTAAAAATGTTTTTTCTTTCATTTTGTTTTATTTTTATCTTGAGATAGTCTTGCTCTGTTGTCTGGGCTAGAGTACAGTAGCACCGTCATAACTCACTACAACCTCAAACTCCTGCGCACAAATAATCCTACTCCTACCTCCCGAGGAGCTGGACCTACAGTTTAGCACCACCAGGCCCGGCTAACTTTTCTATTTCTTGTAGAGACAAAGTCTCACTATGTTGCCCAGGCTGGTCTCAAACTTCTGCCCTCAAGTGATCCTCCCAAAGTGCTAGGATTACAGGTGTGAGCCACCACACCAGGCCTCCACCAATAATGTATGAGTAATCTAGTTTCTCTGCATCTTTACCAGCATTTGGTAAAGATGGTATAGAGAGTTCCATATACCTCTTGCCTTAGACTGAATTATGTCCTCCATCTCCCACCCAGTTCATTTGTTGAAGCCCTAAACTCCAATAGGATGGAATTTAGAGATGGGGCCTTTGGGAGATAATTGGGCTTAGATGAGGTCACAAAGGTGGGGTCCTCATCATGTGATTAGTGTCCAAATAAGGAAGGACCAGGAAGAAGCTCTCTTTCTCCCTCCCCCCACCCCCATGTGAGGACACAGTGAGAAGTCAGCTGTCTGCAAACCCAGAGGAGAGCCTTCACCAGGAACCCAAAGGTGCTGACACCCTGGCCTTGGACTTCCCAGCCTCCAGAACTGTGAAAAATAAATGTCTGTTGTTTAAGCCACCCAGTCCAGGCTAATTTGTTATAACTGTTTGAGCTAAGACACCCCTCACTCCGGTTCCCCTTGTGCTGGCATCTTATGTTTATGCAATTCCTTTGTTACAACTAAGAAACCAACACTGTCACATTACTATTAACTAGACACCACAGTTCATTTGAATTCCACTAGTTTGCCTCTAATATGTGGGTCACTGCAACCTACTCTGTGGTGGACATTATTCCACTTCCAAGGAGCACAGTAGACAGCGTCCTTTCTGTTTCACCCATGCAAGTTTCAGCTTGCTGGACCTATTGGTGTTGCTGGGAGAGAGGGCTTCATTTGTTTCCGTCCACAAAATTTTTACATTTCTTGATTTCTGTGTATCTCAAAACTTTTGTAATGACCCATGTATCTTTTTCTGATGGAGGATTCCATCCAGGGTACCACATTTTTTTTTTTTTTTTTTTTTGTCATGTCTCCTGATCCTTTTCTGGTCTGTGATAATTTCTTAGACATTCCCTATTTTTGATGACATTGACAACTTTAAGGAGTGCAGGCCTGTGGTATTTTGTAGACTCTCCTCAATGTGGCTTTGTTAGATGCTTTTATCATGGTCAGACTTAGGATTTGGGAAGGATTACCACAAAGGTAAAGTACATGTTATCGACATGACTGATGATGTTATCACCTGGGTAAGGGAGTGTCTGACAGGTTTCTCCATGTTTTCCCTCCCTCTGCTTGCAAACTCTGCTCCTTGTAATCAAGTGCCTGGCATAGCCCATCCTCACAGGACTCAGGGATCCAGCTCCACCACGTCAAGGGGGGAGTATCTACAGAAACTATTTGGAATTCTTCTTTCGTTTATTTTAGCCATCCTGATAGGCATGGAATGGTATTTTATTGTGGTCTTATTTTCCATTTTCCCAAGAGCTACTGATGTTGCACACCTTTTCATGTGTTTATTTGCCCTCCGTACATTCTTGTCAATAAAGGTCTCTTCACATCTTTTGCTTGTTTTCTAATTAAATGATTCATTTCTGTTGAACTTAGAGTATGTTAAAATATATTCTGGATATTAGTTCATTTTTAGAAACATGGCTTGCAAATATGTGCTCTTTGTAGCAAAAACTTTTAGTTTTGATGAAGCCTAAGATACCAGTGTTTTTCTTTTGTGTATCGTACTTTCCATGTCAAGTCTAAGAACTCTTTCCCTGACCCTAAATCATGAAGGTTTTCTCCTGTAATTTTATCCAAAAGTTTTGTAAAACACTTCCATTTAAGTCTGTGACTGGTTTTGAGTTACTTTTTATATGTGGTATAAGACATCAGTTGAGGTTCATCGTTCTGTCTGTGAATGTCTAATTACTCCAAGACCTTTGCTGAAAGGCTGTCTTTCTAATACATCCAGTTGGACAGTCTTGTGTGGTTCTATTTTTGGCTCTCCATTCTGTTTCACTGATTTCTATGTGTTTTTACCAATAACACATCGTCTCGATGACCGCAGTTATATAATAAATCTTAAAGTTAGCTAGACTGATAACCTTCCACTTTATTCTTCTTCAAAATTGTTTTAGCTATTCTAGTTCCTTTGCCTTTCAATGTACATTTCAGAATAATCTTGTGTATATTTACCAAAAAAATGTTGCTAGGATTTTGATAGGTATTGCATTAAACATATATATCAATTTGGGAGAACTGACATTTTTACTGCATTTAATCTTCTAACCTATAGGCGTGGTATGCTTCTTCATTTACTTAAATCTTCTTTGGTTCATTTCATCAGCATTTGGTAGTTTTCAATATGAAAGTTGTGTACACTTTGTTAGATGTAGACTTAATTACCTAATTTTTCTGAACAAATGTATATTTTGTTTTTGCCATTTGATATTTTTAATTTTTGATGTCTGTGTTTATTGCTATTATAGAAATGTAATTGATTTATGTATATTTACCTTGAAAGCTCACTTATTACTGTAGATTACTTGGGATTTTCTCAGTAGACACACAATTATGTGATTTGCAAATAAACACAGTTTTATTCCTTTCTTTCCAATATGTGTACCTTTGTGGTATTATAATATATGCAGAGGGTGCCAAAAAATATATACACAGTTAAGAAAGGGAAAAAACTATATTAAAATAGTAATATTCAGTATACACATTTATCTTGTGTATTACATACTGTATCTTGTATCTCTTATAATTGCAGAAGCCAATGTGACTTGAGTATTATAATTTTAATACAGTTTTCTCCTTTATTAAAATGCGTGTACATTTTTGGCACCCTCTTTGTGTTAATTTTTGTCCATAGTTCTGACTCATAAGTCCCATAGTCCTTGCTATAAGGTTGACGTGCTGTAGGGCTCAGGAAACAGAATCTCTCTCTCTCTCTCTCTCTGACCTTTTCCTGCCTTTCCTGCCCAAGGCTGGACTCTAATCTGATTCTGGGTCAAAAGACCCTTATTTCAGGGATGGTCCTGCCCTATACCCTGGAGAAAGAAATGCTACATAGGGAGGCCGGGAAGAATCTGAATAGACAGGCCCTGATGGGCTTAGATGGTGTACTTTTGTCCAGTCACATTTCTACATGGTTGTCAGTCATTCCTGTGAGGAAGCCTCCATAGAAACCCAACAGGAATGGGTTTTGAGAGCTTCTGGAGAGCTGGGCATGAGATTTCTGGAGGGTGGCACACCCGGGAGGGCATGGAAGCTCTGTGCCCTTTTCCCCATACCTTGCCCTATGTATCTCTTCGTTATATCCCTTGATTTATCCTTTACCATAAACCAGTAAATGTGTTTCCCTGAGTTCTGTGAGATCCTCTAGCAAATTAATGGAACCCAAAGGAGGGGGTTATGAGAACCCCAACTTGAAGCTAGTCAGTCAGAAGCCAGTCTTGCAACGGGTATGAGGGTAGGGGTGTAGTCTTGGAGACTCAGCCCTCAGCCTGTGGGATCTGGGGCTGTCTCCAGGCAGCGTCTGGCTTGAATTAGAGGACTCCCTCTAATTAATTAACACCTCCCTGGTGTCTGCTGCTTGTGTGGGGGAAAAGCCCCACTTTTGGTCCTAGAAATCTTCTGTGCTAAGTGTTATGGGGTTTAGAGGAAAACACAGTTTGGGTGTTATCCTTAAGCAACCTTTTATTTCGTATAGAGGTGTGCAACCTTTTTCTCTTCTGCTGCACACTGGAAGAAGAAGAGTTGTCTTGGGCCACACAGACACGAACAACAGCTGATGAGCAAAGCAGAAGGTCCCCACATACTTTTTTGTGATATTCAACACCACAGATAAGCAACACAGCCTGCAAATAACCTACATGCAGTCTGAGAGCCACAGGCTGGCTATCCCTTCCAGCACTATGTCAAAAAAGAGAAGTGAGAGTGGACATTCTCACCTTGTTCCTAACTGTAGGGAAAAGCATTGAGCCTTTTACCATTACATAGATTGTTAACCTATGAGAACGTTTGTAGCTGCTCTTTACTAAGTCAAGGAAGTTTCCTTCTCTTCTTTTTTCTTTATGGGAGTTTTTAATATGAATGGGTGTAGAATTTTCTCACATGCTTTTTCTCCATTGGTTGTTATGATCATGTGACTTTTCTTCTTTTACCTATCAATATGGTGGATAGACTATTTTCAAACATTGACCAACATTACACGTCTAGAATAAACCCCAATCATGGTAAACAATTCATTTTGTATATTGCTGAATTCTTTTTGCTAATATTTTGTTAAGGATTACGTGTCTATTATCTGAGGGACATTGATCTGTAGTTTTTTTAGTACTGTTTTTATTTTTGGTATCAGAATAATAGTAGTTTTATAAGATGAACTGGGAAGTATTTCTTCCTCTTTTATTTTCTAGAAGATATTGTGTAGAATTAGTGTTAATTCTGTTTTATTTTGTAAAATTCTCTGATGGAAACATCTGGGTTTATAGGCTTCTTTTTACTTTTAAAAATATGAATTCAATTCTCTTAATAGTTATTGGGCTTTTCAAATTTTATATTTAATATTTCCTGAGTTTTGGAGGTTTATGTTTTCCAAAGAAGTGTTTTATTTCATCTAAGTTTAAAAATGTATATGTTAGAGTTGTTTGTAGTATTCCTTTACTATTTGTTTGTTTATTTTTAACGTTTGTTGGATCTGTAGTAATATCTCTTGTTTCATTTCTGGTGCCTTGTTATGGTCTATCAAGAACTGAAGTCAAGGTTTTCTACTCAGCTTTTCCTAGAATGGGTGGGGATGGAGCCACAGTTTTTTGTTTGTTTGTGGTTTTGGCTATAGTAGACCAGTTATTATCTAAATGTTTTCTGTATTTTTAGTTTATCCCTTTTCTTGTCTTTTGGTTAGAGAGTAAAATTTTATTTGTGCTCATTGGCATTTCCAGGTTGTCAAGCTCTTTAGTGCCAAGTCTGGGATACATGAGGCAAAATGTAATAATAAAAACACAAGGAACTCCCTACTGTGTTTTCCTTGGGTCTGAGGTTTCCAGTAGGTCTGCTTTCTTCTCTCTGTCTTTCAATATTCTTGTATTTGTCTTATATATGATGTCCAGGGCTTTTCATTATACTTGGAAGAAATAGAGAAAAGTACATCAACTCCATCTTTCTGGAGGCAGAAGTCATACTTCTTACTTTTAAATAACCCATTTGCTGTTTCCCTTACATTTAAGCAGTTTACAGTTAGGTTGAAAGGACACAATTGAACTAGAGATCAGTATACAACAGAATGTAACTTAAAGCTGAACTGTGCAATGTCAGAAGATCAGGACAGTAGTAATTCAAAGAAGAAAGGGAATAGAAGAAGGCAGGGCAACATTTACATATCTCTGGAGCCAGGGTGTCCGACATTTTTTTTCTCTCCCACACATTGAAAGAAGAAGCATTGGGCCACCCATTAAATTCATAAACATGACAAAAGCTGAATGGAAGGAAAGAAGGAAGGACCATGCATATTTTTCCTAATATCTGACACCACAGCTAAGCAAAACAGGTCCTCACAAAATCAGCGTGTGGCCCACAGGTAGCAGGTTGGACACCCCTGATACTGTGTAAGACATTTTCCTTTGGGGTAGCCAAACAAGTACTTCTGCTTCAACAAAAGCTTTGCTTACTCACTTTGAATAAGACTGTAGGTTTGAAAATTGACTGATAGGTCTGTGAACTCTTCAGTTCTTTTTATCTGCATAGACAGGTCTTATTTCCATGATATCACCAACCATACTCAATTCTGTCAATTCCTTAAGTAGGTTTGTTCAGAGATTAAAATCACAGTGAGTCATATTACATAATTGGTACATTACACAGTCCAGCCCCATGTGGACTGAGGTGTTAGGGAAACAATCCCAAACTCCAGATATGTAAAGATCTCTATTTTAAAAAAGAAAATTCACCTGTCTTCCAGGTGTTTCTGAAAAGCTATTTGATTTCTTTTGAACACAGGAGACGTCTAGGATTTTTCATTTTTATTCAGGTACACTGCCACTGTGCTAAATACAGCCTTGGCTTAACTGCAAGAATGAAGTGATGAGTGCACTGTTGGTGTAATGTGGGGTGTGGCTTTAATCAGGGTGTGTGCTTGGCAGGGGTGCTGCACAGGGCTCCTTGGCTTAGCTTCATGGCTCCAACTCTGCAGCCTCCCTCTCCACCTTTCCTCTCTCTGCTGCTTTATGAAAAGGGCATATTTGTGGACCTTCATATTATTAGACCTCTCTCTGGATATGTTCTTCCCTGTAAAAGTAACATATCTTAATTTGGAATCCTAGCCTCACTGGTTTACTGTTCAAACTGCAAAATGGTATCTGGAATGCCTTCTAGCTTTCTCCCGCTCAAAAACCAGTCCAATAACGGGCTAATATCTATAATCTACAAAGAACTCAAACCAATCAATAAGAAAGAAACAAACAATCCCATTAAAAAGTGGGCAAAAGATGGGAACAGAGGTTTTTCTGAAGAAGATAGACAAATGGTCAAGAAACATGAAAAAATGCTCAACATCACTAATCATCGGGGAATTGCAAATTAAAACACAACGTGATATCACCTTACCTCTGTTAAAAGAACAACTTTTATTAAAAAGTCCAAAAACAGGAGATGTAGTTGTGGATGCAGAGAGAAAGGAATGCTTATACATGGTGGGACTGTAAATTAGTACAACTTCAGTGGAAAATAGTATGTAGAATTTTTAAAGAACTGAAAGTAGACCTACCATTGATCCAGCAATCCTACTACTGGGTATCAACCCGCAGGAAAAAAAAGTCATTTTATTTAAAAGATGCCTGCACTCAAATGTTTACTGCAGCACAATTTATGATTGCCAAGATGTGGAATCAACCCAAGTGCCCATCAGTTCATGAGTGGACTAACAAAATATCGTATCTGTATACCATGGAGTACTATTCAGTCATAAAAAAAAGGATGAATTAGTGCCTTTTGCAGCAAGTTGATTGGAACTAGATACCATTATTCTAAGTGAAGTATCTTAAGAATGGAAAAGCAAACATCACGTGGACTTACTAGTAAATTAAAAATAACCGAGAGGCACAAATATGCCAGAAGGAAGTAAGCTCATTGGAAATCAAGTGAAGGTGAGGGAGAAGGGAAGGGGCAAAAATCTACCTAATCAGTACAATGAACACTCACAGGTTGACTCAAGCATTGTAAAAGCGATTCATGTAACAAAAGCATTTGTATGCCCTTAATATTCTGAAATTAAAAAAAAAAATAGTCCTAGGATAATTGACAAAGGTGTTCACTTTGGTTGAGAAATATAGAGCTGACCCAGAAATTAAAACACATGCTTTATGGTGACTGTCTTCAGCTAATATCACTCCTTGGATCTCAGCTTACTTATCTCTTAGCACCTAAGAGAATAATTATGTGGACTTAAGATAATATTAATATTATAGGATAAGACTGTATCAAGTTAGAAAGTGCATTTGGGCTGGGTGTGGTGGCTCGGGCCTATAATCCCAGCACTTGGGAGGCCGAGGCAGGTGGATCGCCTGAGCTCACACGTTTGAGACCTAAGCCAGAGCGAGACCTTGTCTCTAAAAATAGCCAGGAATTGTGATGCACACCTGTTATCCCAGCTACTTGGGAGGCTAAGGCAAGAGAATCACTTGAGCCCAAGAGTTTGAGGTTGCTGTGAGCTGTGATGCCACGGCACTCCACCAAGGACAAAAAAGTGAGACTCTCTTAAAAAAAAAAAAAAAAGTGCAGAAGTAGACAGCCTAAGGCCAGACTGACAATTGATTAACATCATTAATAGACCAAGTTCCTTTGTCATTTTGCTTCACTATCTTGATACCAAGATAGCCTCATGGTCACAAAATGGCTTTTGGAGCACCACTTCTGCATTCCAAACATTAAGACAGCGAAGGGTAGCAGCAAAGGCATCTGCCAGCTCAATTAGTCCCTCCTTTGTAGAAACTTTCCTTAAGCCTCACCAAGAACTTCTCATTATATCTCACTGGTCTAAAGTTGTCCACTCAGCCCTCCCTGTTAGCAGATATAGCCCACCTTATTTACAGAGGGAAATGGGAAATGGCATCTGTTTTGCCTGAGCACATTACCACTCCCATAATCAAATAAGGTTCTCTTAGTCAAAGAAGGGGAAAATGGATATTGGATGGACTCTGCTACAAAAATGCTATAAATTGACCTGTGCTTTTTGCCATCATCATGGATTTCCAACATTCACTCATTTGAAAGCCAGTATTTATATCCACAATCAAATTATTTCTTTCAAAGCAAAAATGTTCTCAAGATGCCAGGCCACTGGGAAAATCCAGAGATTCAATTGACTGAATCCAAGGGCAGAAAATATTGGTTCTTCTTCACAAGTTTCCACTTGTCCTCTGATGTGGTTAAACCCTAAAAATAATTTATAGTAATATTAACCCACATACGACAGAACCTCCACAGTTGACCACCTCCCTACATTGACCACCTCCTAAGTTGAGCCAATTTGCATAGACTGGACATGGACCCATTGTACTCAATGGAGGTTCCTTATGTTGCCCGGTTGTTACAGTCATCTCAGATGGACAGCTTACTGGTCCTACTGTACTTTACATGGCAGTCGTCCCATTACTCCTTTTTTTATCCAAGAGAGATGGGATGAATGATATTGTCCCCATTTTTCAGGTTTAGAAAGTGAGACAGAATTACGACGACTGGCCTGCAGCCATACTGTGGTAGAGCTGGGACTTAGATCTTCTGACTCCAGCCCCAAAGGCCCTGTTGCCACGAGCTATCCAGTAATAATGTATGTATGTGTATTTTCCAATGTGATACCTTTATCTCTACTGTTTCATCTGACCATGGTAACCGTGCGAGGCAGGCAGAACGGTTTTTAACATTGCCATTTTACAGCTGTGGAAACCCAGATGGAACAGTGATTAAGTAGCAGGATCGGGACTTGAAACCAGCACTTAAATTTGTAACAAGGTCCTGTCTATTGGGTTAAGTCCCACAGAAAAAGAGGCACGCCTCATGAGGAGGCCCCGCTCCCATGTTCACCCTCACTGTAATGACTGTGATCCGGGAGCTCTTGGGTAAACAGAGGCTGGCCCTGTGACCATCTGGGAAGCTCGTTCTTCTACCCCCCACATCCCCTGCAGAGCCATGAATGGCCTCACACTCCACATGGGACCCCAGGGTTCTCCCAGAAGCTTCAACATAAATCACATGAAGGAGGAAAAAATGATCCCGAGGGATTGCCCTGAGGAATGTTTTCTTTTCCCAGGAGATATATTTGACACAAGATAAAGGGGCCGTGTGGAAAACAAACTTTACGATGTTGTGCCTGGTGTCACCCTTCCTCCCCCTACCCCCCTCTCTCACCCAGGCTCATGCATTGGAAGACACTGATGGTAAAATAAACTCCCTCCCATGGGGATCTGCTTTCTGCAAAGCATTTCTCTCCAGGACCACTGACTTGAGTATCATCTTCATTTGGCATCCCTAGGCCCCACTGCCCCTCCAAGTGGACAAAGCCCCTAAACCTTTCTCACAAGGACGTATGTCTAGTAGAGGACAGATCTTGAGGAAGATTTGTTTTGCCTAATCCAGATACTTGAAAAGTTGCTAAAAATTCTTACCTTCTGGCCCACTAGCAGATATTTGGTTTGCTTGAGCTCCTCATAGCCTGGGTAGAATGAGTTTGCTCTTCAGGCCGTCCAGAACTCAGGATTCTAGCAGAGTTTGAGCAAAACCTCCATTCATTCTGCTTCTTCCTGCCCCAAAGAGATGTGGGAGTATCAGAAGATGAAGAACCAGTTTCTGGATGCATCCAACACTAAACATACTCAGCTAGGTCACTAGATAACCAACTTGAGTTTACTGTAGCAAGTAGGACAAGAAAGTCAATTTCTGCCTCTTCCAAGGAGCCCTCCCTGATCTTTCCAGCGTGTTGGGAACTCTCCTCTTTGCATTTGGTATACTCAGTGCATCACTCCTGCTGGAGCTGCTTTGTTCTGCTGGTGACCGTCTCCTGCCGTATAGCATTAGTCATCTCACTCCACACCCACGGCCCACTGCCCGTTACAATTTCAGCACAAGCTCCCGGGGAGCACCAAGTGGGTCTCATCCCTCCCGGTACCCTCTGCAGTGCCCGGCACAATGTTGCAGCATCCTGGGCCTTGCTTCATTCTTGTATTGATACATACTAATACATATTATCATAATTCAGTAAGCCACCCTATGCCTGCCAATATGCTGTGTGTTTTGTAAAGTAAGTTTTTTTGTTTTAATCTTCCCAACTGTCCAAGAGGTGTTATTGTCCTCACTTCACAGATGAGCAAATTTAAATTGCGTGATACTTTAGTAATTTCCTAATGTCACACAGACACAAAATTTGAACCTGGGTCTGTCTGATGGAAGCTTTATGGGAGGTGAGCCCTGGGGCATTGATCCCCCTCCAGCAGCGTTTGTTACGTAGCAGCTGAGCCGGGCACAGGACTGAGGCTTGCCATACCTCAGCCACTCCCCTTCCTATGCCCATTTCCGAACCTGGGGTATCTCTTCTGCTGAGTATGTGATATGAGAATAGAAATTATTTCTTTAGTCTCCTAATGTTCCTATGAGAACACACCCGAGCAGAGAAGGGCACTCTAAGGAGCCTCACTCTGGTTCCACCACCTGTGTGCCCCCCCTCCAGCTCCAGTCTGGGCCAGCTGGTAAATGGGACTTCCTTCAACTCATTAAAAAGGGCCTCCCTCGCTGCCTAACAGAGGCTCCGAATGGAGCTTACGAAACATTCTCTGGGTCCCTCATGTGCTCAGAAATCCAGACCAGCTGGATGACATTTTCCTCCCAATATTCGTAGGGCTATAGCAATTAGGAGGAAAGGGCCTGGCACCGTGGTGTGGGGGCAGCTTCCAGCACGGACCTCTAAGGAGCTGCTCAAGGCCCTGCTTGACCTCCGCCTACTGCCCCCAGCACTGCCCTACCCCAGTAATGCCTCCATTGCCTCCCAGGATGGTTCCAAATACTGTGGGCCAGTGGCCAGGCCCCTGGCTGGTTTTAGTTTCTTGTCCTGCACAGTGGCAGTAGAATTAGAAGAGGAAATTGGGGACCAAAAGATGAGGATTCAAGTTGGAGGTGCATGAGTGGTTTCATAGGTTGTAGAGTCCGCAACTGCCTCAATGTCCACATCTGTAACATAGGAAGGAAAGCTCATGACCTTCCAGGATGCTGTGCATTAAGGGGCTAACAGGATAATAGTTACACTCCCTTGAATTTCCTGAACCCTAAGCCTGAGCACCAAGATCTCTGCTTGCCACCTAGTGCATATCCTCCCATGCCCTAACTGCTGTAAAGACACACATCGTAGGATTTCAGGCCTGAAAGGAACCTTAGTGTTTATTACTGTATCAAAATGAAACAGAAACCATGTTAAGTTTGCCTACTATTGGGGAGTTTTCCATTCCTGCAGCACAGGGAACCAGGAACTGGTCGGGTGGTGGCATCGTCCTCTTTTCTGGATACCACTTCTTACTCTCAAGAGGATCATCCTGCTCCACCAACACCCTTATGGAGTAGAAGGAAGGCAGGAATTATTCACCTGATTTTTGCAGGCCTGCCAACTGGGACGCAAAGGTGTTAAGCAACTTTGCCAGAGTCACACAGTAAACCGAGAATGGAATTGAAGTAAATACTACTCAGACCTCTCTACCCCTGACATAGGGGCCACATGTGTGAGTTCCAGTGAACCGAGACCAGGCCTCATCACAAAGTGTAAGAACAGGAAAAGGACCATTAAACATGCATTCTGAGATAGATAGTAAATGGTGGAAAATATAAAAAGTTATACCACAAATTATAAAGATATACACTTAGGAAATAAATGTGGGTTATAGTTTCTGCAGTGTACCAAATCTCAAAATAAATAATTCATCAAGAATTGATTTGTTTGGGCATAATTTTTCTTACACAATTTCATGAAGACACCTTTCAATTAAATTCTGGCTCTCAAATTGCAGTTACTGAGAGAGTCATTTCATTGATTATCCTGAAGACTCTTCCTTAGTCTTTTGATACTAAAACCTGTCTCTTGGAAGCCGAGCACCATTTCTGTGAATTGTCCACTGGGTGTCCATTCCCTGCCTAACTCAGCTGGGCCCTCTCCAGTTAACAGATTCACATGTGATTTTAGTCGTTTCTCGAAATCCCTTTCACCAACCTATAAGGTACAGTATTTTATGCAAGTTGAGTAACTTTATTTTGCAAAGACACGTTGGTGTTAAGAAAGGATGTCTGAAGTGGACTACTTTTTAAAGAGATCAATTTAAACTTTTTCCCACTGGTTTATCTCAAAGTTCAAGGTCTTGGATAATGAATTTTCAGATGACAAGGACTATTTCTCCATTTGCCTCCTCATTCCTAGCCTGCCTTGGAGAGGAACAAGTGAGGTTGAATAATTTTTCAGGTAAGGCATTTGAGGTTCTTCTTACAGCCCTTGCCTGAATGTGATCCTCTTTGGGACCTGGACGTTAGGGAAGGCTCCACGTAGGAGCAGTCTAAAACCCCGCTGTCTTCTGCCTGTGGACGCCTTTCAGACTGACGGTTTGCGATCCCTTGGTCTTTCTCCATTGCTCAGACTGAAGGGAAAAGCACAATCATGACTCGTGGAAACCTCCAACTCTTGGGTTCAAGTGATCCTTTGGCTTCAGCCTCTTAACGAGCTAGAACTACAGGCACAAGACACCCCCCTTTTTTTGGTAGAGATGAGATCTGGCTCATAATGCCAATGACACCTTATTCTAGAGCTAGATGGTCTTTTTTGCAACTGTCTGACATTTCCCAGGTCAGTCTTGAATTCCTGGTCTCAAGCAATCCTCCCTCCTCAGCTTCCCAAAGTGCTAAAATTACAGGGGTGAGCTGCTGTACCTGGCTAATTTTCTTTTTAATTTTCTGCAAAGTTGGGGACGGGGGTCCTCACTAAATTGCCCAGGCTGGGTCTCGAACTCCTAGCCTCAAGCAATTGGCCTCCTAAAGAGCTGGGATTACAGGCAGCCTACTGTTTTTAATAGTTAGCCATTTCAGGCCATTCTGCAAGTCTAGGAGGCCACATTTGCCTGTGACATGCACTCGTGCTCATGCCCCCCACCCAGGTTCCTGTTTTGGAACCCCCCCTACAATTACTTCTGCGTGTGTGTCTAGCTGTTGACTGTCTATCTTCCCTGTTAGCCTCTAAGCTAGATGGTCTTTTTTGCAACTGTCTCCACAGTGCCTAGCACAGAGCAGAAACTCAGTAAATAGGAAGAGCTCTGGTTCAAGTCCTCCTCCACCCCTTAATTGCTGTGCTGCCTGGAGGACATTATTGAACCTCTCTGGGCCTCATTTTCCAGGTTTCAGGTCTGCATTCAGTTGTCGTCTTCAGCTCTGCTGACATACTGCCAACAACGAACCGCGCTCCAGCTTGCCGCTGCTGAGTTATTCTCTAACGATGATGTAGTTACTGCTGTGTATTTCTTCATTGCTGTCAAGACTCAATTTGTTCTGAGCCAATTATACTGATACATTATTTTTGTGGAACCAAGGAGGATTTCTTTCCTCTCAGAATATATTGCTACTTCCTACCGTTGTGGGAAGGAACCGTGAGAATAGGGTGTTGTTTCTGTAAGCTCTACGGGAGTTTTTAAACCTGAGGAAGGAACGCTGCCCTGCATTTTACATGCTGACCCCTTCCTGGGCACAAAGCTCTTTTCCATTGTGTATTTTGATCCACCCTCACAGCAGCAAGGTGGCTATCAATATTCCTTTTTTTGTAGATGGCAAAATTGGATTCCAAGATGAATAACTCATCAAGAGCCACAGTGGGTCAGCGACGAGGCTGAGATTAGACCCAAAGTCTTAGCTCAGCCTCCTCTGGAGTGAGCCTGCTGAGTCAGGCTCTGAGGGTGTCTGGTGGAGGTCTTCAGCAGACAGGGGACAGTGGCCATCTGGAATGGGTTAGTTTCACTCCTGCCTGGAGGCCGGAGGATGGGCTCAATGACCCCTGCAGGTCCCTTTTGGCCTTAGGCCTCTTCAATTACCTTCCCTAATTTCCAGCAAACATGCTTTCTCTAGAGAAAAATGAATCCGGGGCCCTAGCTTCCCTTGGGAGTCTGTAAACGATTTCACTTTCCAGTTTGGGGAATCTGAGCTCTATGAGAGAAAATACTCAACAGGCTGTCAGAAGGAAGCATTGCAACAACAACACACTATATATATTTAGATTCTTCCTAGCAACAAAGGCTCCTGGTGCACGTACAAACTGGGAGGCAGAAAGCTTGAGTTCTCTTCATGGGACCCCTGCCCCCCACCCAGCTGATTTCTCTGCTCTGTGCCTGGACCCCCTCCATACCTGGCACAGACAGCTGAGGTTAATGAGGCTGTCTCTGAAGAGTATGGGCTCTATCCTTGGGGACATCAGAATTTTATTCAAGTCTGAGAATATGGACCATGTGTTTCATGTCTTTTCCTGATTCTTACTTCTCTGAATTTCTATTTTCTGAGCCCAACTCCACATGGCCTGATAAAGGAATCCAGTGCTTGGGAGGCTGAAGTGGGTTGATTGCTTGAACTCAAAGTTTGAGACCAGCCTGAGCAAGAGCAAGACCCTGTCTCTAAAAAATAGCCAGGCATTGTGGCGGGCACCTGTAGTCCCAGCTACTTGGAAGGCTAAGGCAAGAGAATCACTTGAGCCCAAGAGTTTGAGGTTACTGTCAGCTGTGATGCCACAGCACTCTACCAACAGCGACAAAGTGAGACTCTGTCTCAAAGAAAAAAAAAGGGGGGGATTTTTCTGATGCTTTTGTGTTTAAGGTAATTGATGGCAATAGCTTCCATTTCAACTGTTTACCAGATGTCTATCTTGCTGGGTACTTTTTATGCGTTATTTTGTATAATCTCATACTAATCACATAAGGGAATGAGGTTGACAGATTTAGTGCAAGACCATCCAGCAAGCAGGAGGCAAAGCTAGGACGCGATCCCATTCTATGACTCCACGGCTCCCACTCTGTATCATAAGATGTGGGTCTGGGCTTCGTAAAGAGTCACATATCATTTTGACACCAAAACACTAGCATTTCCCAGACCTTTTTAAAGAAGTTTTTTATAATGAAGTTTTCAAACATACAGAGAAATCACAAGGATGGGAAATGAACACCCATCCCCCAGATTCAGTAATTACCAACATTTTGCCATACATCTATCCAGTTCTTCTTTTTCTTTTTCTTTTTTTCCTATAGTACTTTAAAGAAAATTCCTGACATCGTGTGTCATTTTGCTCCTAAACACTTCCATATGTAGCTCTAAAAAGAGGGGAGGAGGGAAAAAGGAAGGAGGGGTTCCTTACATAACTACAAAACCGAAGACCTAACAAGAGGAACAATTTCTCCTAATCACCTAATACCCAGTTCAATTCAAATTTCAGTTTAAAAATGCCTTTTTACATTTGACCTGTCATAAGGGTCTAAACCAGCAGTTCCCAACCTGTGGGTCATGACCCACAGGGACTGTATTAAAGGGCCATGGCATTAGGAAGATTGGGAACCCCTGGTCTAAACAAATCCACATACTGCATTTAATTATGTCCTAAGTCTTTTAAATGAGAATTTTGGCCTCTTTTTCTTTTCTGTGACATTGGGTGCTAAAGAATCCATGCCCATTGTCCTGAAGAATATTTCACATTCAGGATTGTCAGATTGCTTCCCTGTGGAGATATTAACTTGTGCTTCTATTACCTATATTTCCTGCAACAGGCTTGATGAAGTTCATTTGTTCACAAGATTACCACCTAGGTGGTGCAGAAGAGTCACTCAGAGAGGGTCTTACTTTCCAGTTGCTCCAATTTTAATGCAGAGAAGGATGAATGTGTTCACACTGGTTCCTGGATACATTGATGGCTTACAGAGACAAAGGATAAACTGGCTATCTTTTTATTTATTTGTTATTTTGAGACAGTCTCACTCTGTTACCCAGGCTAGAGTGCTGTGATAGTATAGCTCACAACAACCTCAAACTCCTGGGTTTGAGAGATCTTCTTGCCTCAGCCTCTTGAGGAGCTGGGACTGCAGATGCCCACCAACATGCCCAGATGATTTTTCTATTTTTAGTACAGGTGGGGTCTTTGCTCTTGCTCAGGCTGCTCTCAAATGCCTAACCTCAAGCAATCCACCTGCCTTGGCCTCCCACAGTGCTAGGATTACAGGGATGAGCCACCGCACCCTGCTGATGAAATATTTGAATTCCACACTATCTCAGCTTGTCTGGACTCTCTACCATATTCTCTTGGGTGCCAGATTTGAAGGATGATCTGGGTAACATTTGAAAACCATAGTTTTTCAGCTTTGACAGGGCTACAGGGTTTGACTAAAACCTCCTCTGCTTAGGAGAGGAGTCTCATTGTAAGGTGTGGTGGGAGAACTCCTGCCCATTTATAAGTTTAGGCGACTTTCCCCTTAAATGGCATCCTATGGGTGTGGTCTGCGTTAGTGAGCTAATGATCCAGGAATTAGAAAGTGCCTGGCTGACTTTGGCACCAGAAGGGGTGGCTCAGAGACAGGAAGCATGAAGCAGTTGAAAAAGCCAGGCTCAGGGCCCTGCAGGCCAGTTCAGGGAAGCTGCTTGAGGGAATGGCTGAGGCACAGAACCTGGAGAAATGCTGCTCTGGGAGTTAGGGAGCTGAGGGAGACACCAAGTTGGCAGAACCCAGCCTGAGGAAAAGACCAGTTGGGAAAACTCTATGTGAGGAACCTAATTTGCAGTGAAAACCCCAGCAAACCAGGAAGAGTGCTTGGGACTTGAGGATTATGTGTGAACTCAGCCAGAAGGGACTTAGCGGTACAGATTCTGCAGAGGCCTGGGCCCCTATAACCTGCACCTCTCCTCTTGCAGGTGAAGACACTGGGCTCAGAGAAGTTGTTTATTTAAAATAACAGTGCTGCAGCGGGGACAAGAACCTGGTTGTCTCATTCTCACCAAGCCCTTCTCACTCCACCACGGTGCACTGTGTTCCTTCCTTAAGGACCGTGGCTGCCACTGGGACACATCTGGCTGGCCTGAGATGGAGAAATTTAAAAATGCCTTTTTACATTTGACCTGTCATAAGGGTCTAAACCAGCAGTTCCCAACTTGTGGGTCACAACCCACAGGAACTGTAATAAAGGGCCACGGCATTAGGAAGATTGGGAACCACTGATCTAAACAAAGAAGAAGCCTGGCTTCTTTTGTGGTATCCATCCCAGCTTTGGTGCCTGAGCTGGTTGCCTGTAATTTGCTTAAGTCCTTCTAACTTCTCTCACTGAGCTAATTAAGGCAGATGATGAGTGCCATAAGTTAAGAGTAACTATAGAAAGTGCTGGGTGAGGCTATACAGACCTAAGCCATGGTCTAGGCTTAGAGAACGATATCTCTGCACATCCTCATCCACTGACCACAGTTACCCCTGGAGGGCAGGGATAGAACCAGACTACCCAGCAAATGGGAGTTCTGCTTGTGGTTTCTTGGTAAGAGATGCTCTCCTGGAGGACTGGGACCTTGAGTTAGTCACCTATATATTACTAGCACTTAGCAGAGAAAGGAGCACAGAATAATAAATGGTACTTAATAAATACAGGTAGTCAAGAGAATGAATAAAAGATACCCAAGGAGGTATGTGGTCCTGATCATTACTTACTTCATGGGTCACCTCAGTCCACATCTTGTTGGTTGGTGCACTGTGTTCCAGAATAGTGGGCTTCAGATGCTGTTTGCTTACTTGACCCCTGGTCCTTGACATTTAAAGAATTACATATACTCTCTTTTATTTATAAGTCAACATCCAAGAGTTTACATCAAATGTTTAAACATGTAGTTAAAATGGATGTAATTTTCAGATTAGTACAAATTTTGACATTTTAAAATAAAATTCTTAAATCATATGTTTACATATATCCAGTGGAAAACAGTTACCATAATTATTCAGTACACATTTTACATTAAAAGTATTCATAAAATAAAGTCTTCTTTATAGGTTAGAAATCTTGTTGCATTTTCCCTTTGGAATTCTATTTCTATTTCACTTTACCTGCCATACTTTTCTTTAATTAGAATGTGTTCAAACCCATAATTTTCCAAGTTCCTGTAACTATTATGGGTACATTATTAGTGAAAAATATAAATAATTTACAAATTTTGATATATTTTAAAAAATGAAAAGTACCAATATAGTCTATATTGTTTATTAAACAAACCTCAATATATTTAAAGAAAACGGAATAATATGGTGTATTCTCTAATGACAGTGGAATCAAAATATAAATCAATAACAGGAGAATATCAAAACATTTTTAAATAATCCAGGGGAAGAGAAGATGTCTCAAGAGAAATCCAAAAATACATTGTACTGAGAGAAAATGAAAATACTGCCTATAAAAAGTTATGGAACACAGGCAGCGCTGAAAGGAAAATATGTAACACTATATACTTACATGAGCAAAGAGGAAAAATCTCATGTCAAAAACCAAATATTCCCCTCAAGAACCTAGAAAATGAAAAGCAAAATAAACCCAAATGTAAGCAGAAGGAAGGAAATACTAAAGATAAGAACAGAAATCAATGAAATTTAAAAACAGAAAAGCAGTAGAAAAAATGGAAACAAAGAGCTAGTCTTTGGAGAAATCGATAAAATTGGCAAACCTCCAACAAGAAGATCAAAAAACAGGAAAAGGAAAGACTCAAATGACCAATATCAGGAATAAAATACGGGGCATCACTACAGATCTACAGATCCTGAAGGTGTCAAAAGGATAATAAAAAAATTTTGAAGCCAATCCTTAAAAAATATACACCACCACAGTTCAGTTCACACTGTATGAATTTTATACTTTTTTTTTTTTTTTTTGTAATTTTATAACTTTTTTTTTTTTTGAGACAGAGTCTCAAGCTGTCACCCTGAGTAGGATGCCATGGCATCATAGCTCATATCATCCTCCAACTCTTGGGCTCAAGTGATCTTCCTGCCTCATTTTTTCTATTTTTAGTAGAGATGGGGGTCTTGCTTTTGCTCAGGCTGGTCTTGAACTCATAAACTCAAGCTATCCATCCACTTTAGCCTCCCAGTTGTTAGGATTATAGGCATGAGCCACTGCACCTGGCAAATTTTATAACCCTTAAGAAAATTAAAGTTTGTAATTTAGAAATTCCTCAAGAAAATAATCTTTAGTCTGAGATGAATTTCACTGGAGAAGTCTACCAAAGCTTTAGAGAAGAATAAATACCAATTCTACTCAATCTCTTCTAGAAAATTGAAGCAGAGGAGTTTGATTGATTTAATAAAGCTAATGTTAATTACCCTGATACCAAAACCAGAGAAAGGACAGCAAAGAAAAAAAGAAGCTATAGACCAATGCATTTATAAATATAGACACAAAAATCCTTAATAAAATATCAGCAAATAGAATTCAGCAGTATATAAAAAGAATTATACATCATGACCAAATAGGGTTTATTCCAGAGAAGCAAGGTTGGCTCCATATTTAAAAATCTATCAATATAATCAATCATACACACATATTAACAAACTAAAGAAATTATCATTTCACATCATTATCAATTGATGTAAAAAAAAAGCATTTGACAAATTCAACATCTTTCTGGAAAAAAACAAAAATTGAAAAGGATTTCCTCAACTTGATAAAGCATATCTATAGAAACAATCAACCATACAAATCCCAACCCTATAGTTAAATGTCATACTTAAAGGTAAAAGACCAAGTGCTTTTCTTCTAAGTTTGGGAATAAGACACTCATATTCACCATAGTGCTAGAAGTTCTAGCTGGACAAAAATGTAAGAATAGAAAATAAAAATCATATAGATTATTAACAAAAGAACTATTTCCATTGCAGATGACATGGTTGTCTAGAAAGTCTAACAATTAAGTTCATGAACTCATCCTAGAAAAAATGCTACATATCTCATTGCTGAACATCACTATGGTCATCTTTGAAATACTCCCCTTGGGAAGTTATGCACTGATGCCAGCACCTAGACCACCTTTCAAAGCAATTATGAAACTCTTTTTGTACAAGTTCTGACAATTAATATTGTGAATTTGTCACCAAGTACTTACATTGGCAGCACTGTACAAACAACTCAGTAAGGTTTCATAACCTTGGTATATCACTGTCTCACAGTTGTGTTTGTGTCGACATGTGGTGGTGTTTTGCTGAAAGGCATTCATTATTATGGTTGCATGTTTTTGTGTGCTGTACAGTGATAGCTCTTATGGTCATTTCAGAAAAAATGTTCCAAAATTGCTTTGAAGGGTGGACTACCTAGGTGCTGGATTCAGTGCCCAGCTTCCCAAGGAGAGTACTTCAAAAGTGACTATAGCGATATTCAGCAATGAGAAATGTAGTACTTGTTCAGTGATGAGTTTTGAGAAGTTAATTGTCAGATCTCCTATGAAGAAAATCCCAAAGAATCTTCAAAAAACTCCCAGAACTGGCTTGGTGCCTGTGGCTCAAGTGGCTAAGGTGCGAGCCACATACACCTGAGCTGGCAGGTTCGAATCCAGCCCGGGCCCGCCAAACAACAATGATGGCTGCAACCAAAAAATAGCCAGGTGTTGTGGTGGGCGCCTGTAGTCCCAGCTACTTGGGAGGCAGAGGCAGGAGAATCACTTAAGCCCAGGAGTTGGAGGTTGCTGTGAGCTACAACACAGCACACTACCTAGGGTGACAGCTTGAGACTCTGTCTCAAAACAAAAACAAAACTCCCGGAACTGATAGGTATGTTTATTCAGGTCACAGTATGAGATAAGCACACAAAAAAATCCCAATCAATTGTATTCTCATATTCTAGCAATAAATACGTGGACACTAAAACTAAAATTACAATGCCATGTAAAATTGCTAAAAACAAAGCAAAACAAAACAAAAACAAAGAAAGAAACAATTAGGCCTAACGAAGCATATATAGGATTTACACACTGAAAGAGATCAGTAAGATCTAAGTGAATGAAGAGATATATAAGTTTATTTATGGAAATAATGAACATAATAAACACATCAGTTCTGCCCAAATTGATATATACATTTGTAACACAATTCCTACCAGAATCCCAGCAAGCTTTTTGGTAGATATACACAAGATTATTCTAAAATTTATATGGAATTCCTGAGGAGTTAGAACAATTTATTTATTTTTTAAAAATCAGGATGAATCAGTTTATGTGATTTCAAGACTTATTTTACAGTTACAATAAACAAGACTGTATGGTGTAAGAAAAGACATACAGATCAATGGAACAGAAAGGACAACCTAGAAACAAGCCCACACAAATGACCCAAACAGCTTACTGACAAGGCACAAAAGGAACTGAATGGAATTTTAGACTTTTCAATAAATGGAATTATGGTATTAAAGCAATTAGACATTCCTGGGTGCAAACTCCCTCCCCACAAAAAAGCTTTACATGTCATACCTTATACAAAAATTAACTCAAAATGAGTCAATATTTACATGTAAAATGTAAAGCTACAACTTTTTTAGAAAGAAAAATGTTGGAAATCATCAGAATCTAAGGGTAAACACGGAGTTCTTAGACTCAACCCAAAAACTTTTGCTCTGCAAAAGATTCTTTTAGTAGGATGAAAAATCAGGCTACAGATAGGGAGAAAATATTTACGGACCATATATGTAACATAATGCTAATATCTAAAGTACATAAAGAACTTTCAAAATTCAACAGTAAGAAGCAAACAATATAATTAGAAAAATGGGCAAAAGACATTAAAAATATTTCATCAAAGAGGATATATGGATAGCAAGTAAGTATGTAAAAATAGTATCATTAGTCATAAGGGAAATGCAAATAAATCATGAAGTATCATTACATACCTATCAGAATATCTAAAATAAAAATATTTGAATTAATAATACAATTCAATATCACACTGGCAGTCCCAGCTAATGCATTAAAAGGAAAAAATATACAGATTGTTTGCAGATGACATAGTTATCTATGTATAAAATTCAGAAAAATTGACAAAAAACAAACAAACACCCAAACCATTTCCTCAAACAAATAAGTGGTTATAGCAGGGTTGCAAGATATAGGATTAATACACAAAAGTCAATTGCTTTCCTATATGCCAGGAATAAACAATTGGAAATAAAAATTAAAAACTTACCACTGTTTACATTAGCACCCCCCCAAAATGAAATACTTAGGCATAAATAGAATAAAATGTGTATAAGAGCTACATGAGAAAAACCATAAAACTAATGAAAGAAATCAAAGATCTAAATAAGTGGAGAGATATTCCATGTTCGTGGACAGGAAGGCTCAATATTAGGTAGGATGTCAGATCTTTCCACCTAATCTGTAGATTCAATGTGATCACAGTCAAAATCCTAGCAAGTTATTTTGTGAATATCAACAAACTGATTTGAAAGCTTATATCAAAAGGCAAAAGCCTAAGGCAGCCAACAGAATATTGAAGAAGCAGCAGCCAGAAGTTGAGGAACTGTTACTACCCAAGTTCATGACTTACTATTAAGCTACAGTAATCAAGACAGTATGGTATTGAGGAAAAAAAAGAAAAACAAATCAATGAAACAAAAGAGAGAGTTCAGAGACCCACATAAATATACTTGTTTTGACAAAAGATTGAAAGCAATTCAACAGAGAAAGGATATATTATCAATGAATATTGCTAGTAACAAATGGACAAATACAAAAAAAAAGAAAAAATCTGGACACAATCTTTACTCCTTTCACAAAAATTGTTTTATAATGGATCATAGACCTAAATGTAAAATCCTCAATCATGAAACTTCTGGAAAATAATATAGGAGAAAATTTATGCAACCTTTGTTGCATAAAAGAACCTTTGCAATGACTTTTTAGGACACTAAAAATGTGATCCATGGAAGAAAAAATTGGTAAGTTGGACTTTATTAAAATTTAAAACTTCTGTTCTTTGAAAGACATTGTTAAGAAAATGAAAAGACAAGCCACAGACAAGGAGAAAAACTTTGCAAAACACATATCCAAACAAGCTGTAGTCTCCAACCTCTGGTCCTGCTGATGGCCTCACAGCAGGAGGAAAGCGGCTAGTGAGCAAGGCAAGCTTCATCTGTACTTAACAGCTGCTGCCCATTGCTCACATCACTGCCTGAGCTCTCCCTCCTAACAGCAGCAGCACTAGATTCTCAGAGGAGCACAAACTATTGTAAACTGCACGTGCCAGGGATCTAGGCTGTGCATTCCTTGTGAGAATCTACTACTGCCTGGCATCTGAGGTGGAGATGGAATGCACTTGAATCATTCTGAACCATCCCCCTCATTGTCCATGGAAAATTCGTCTTCCATGAAATGTTCCAAAAAGTTTGGGGACCACTACAATAAAGGATTCATATACAAAATATACAAAGAACTCTTAAAACTAAGAAAACAAACAATCCTATTAAAACACAGGCAAAAGATCTTAACAGGTTCCACATCATTAGGAAATGACAGATTAAAACTATAAGATTATAATGATAGTTAAAACCCATAGCACTAACAATACCAAGTGGTGATGAGGAGTTAATAAGAACTCAAATTTATTGGTGTGCTCTCAGCTAACCTGCACAAGGTAAGGGTATATGGCACACCCCCTAGGTGAGGGGCACACTGCAACAAGGGCCTTGCTTAACAAATGCAAACATTGTAACCTAATTGTACCTTTGTATCAATCTGAAATTTAAAGAGAACTCACATTCATTCCTGGTGGGAATGCAAAATGATTCAACCCCTTTGGAAGACTATCTGGTGGTTTCTTATAATGCTAACTGAGGATTACCATAGGATCCAGCAGTTGCTCCACTGGGTGTTACCCAAATGAGTTGAAAACATAGGTCACACAAAATTTGCGCAAAAACTGCCGTAGAAACTTTATTCTTAATTGCCAGAACTCAAAAGCAGTCAAGATATCTTTCTAATGGGTGAATAGACAAACAAACAATGATACATGCATACAATGAAATACTACTCAGTAATGAACGGAAATGAGATATTGAACCATGAAAAGGCAAGAGGAACCTTCAAAACCCACTGCTAAGTAAAAGACGCCAGTCTGCAAAAACTGCACATCATGTGATTCAATACGACATACTAGAAAAGCTGAAGCAATAGATACAGTAAAACTGTCAGTTGCTAGGGATGGGGGGTGAAGAAGGGATGAGTAGATGAGGTGCAGAGGATTTTTAGGGCAGAGGATTTTTGTAGAGTGTATTTGGATACTATTAATATATACATGTACGTACTGTTTTGATACTGTATGGGGGATGCGTGAAATTATGTGTTGTGGAACTATGGAAGAATGAATCCTAACTAACCATGGACTTTAGTTAATAACATGCCAATATTTGCTTTATAATTCAGTTAATAATATATCCAATTCATTAATAACATAACTGGTAATGTAATTTAGTTAATAATATACCAATATTGATTCATTAATTGTAACAAATGTGCTACATTAATGCAAGATGTTAATAGAGGAAACTGAGCCAGGGTAAGAGGGGCAGGGAGGGAAAGAAAGTGCAGCAATCTCTGTTATCTGGCACCCACAGGGCTTGGTAGATTCTGGATAAATGCAGTTTCTGGTTGCTTGAGAATTATTATTAAAATCAGGCCTAATCCCAACTCCCATGCCATACCATAAACTCTGTATTGACTTGAACATTGTAATATATTAATTAAAAGTAAATTAAGACAAATAAAGACAAACTTCACTTACTATAACACATTTTTCCTGTATTATAAAATGGCTTTATAAATGCAGTGCATAATATTAGCTAAATTGCAGTCAATACAATTTTCAAATTCACTACCATATTTTTTTAACTTCAAGCAACACACATGAACACCTAATCCCAGTAAGATTAGCCCACATCACAAAATCTCAAAGCTGCAGATGCTGGCATGGACGTGGAAAGAAGGGAGCACTATTACACTGTTGGTGAGATTGCAAACTAATACAGCCTCTTTGGAAAGAAGTATGGAGAATCCCCAAAGAACTCAAATTAGACCTAAAATTTGACCCTGTAATCCCACTACGAGGCATCCACTCAGAAGAAAAAAAAAAATCCTTTTATCATAAAGACATTTGCACTAGATTGTTTATCACAGCTCAATTTTCAATCACCAAGATGTGGAAACAACTTAAGTGCCCACCAACCCAGGAAGGGACTAACCAACTGTGGTATACGTACACCATGGAATACTGTTGAGCCACTAAAAAATATGGAGACTTTACATCTTTTGTATTAACCTGGATGGAGCTGGAACACATTCTTCTCAGCAAAGTAGCACAGGAATGGAAAAGCAAATTATACCATGTACCCAATACCAACATGAAACCAGTACACAATCTAATTCATGCCCACATAGAGAAAAACTCATTTCAAATCAAATTAGGGGGGGTTACAGGGAGAATGTGGACTGAAGGTACCATTCTTGACTAGGGAAAACACCCCCAGAAAAGGGGGAAAACAGAGAAATACGTTGAGCAAGGCAGAATAAAAACAATTTAGCTAGCTTACTTTTACAGCAGCAGTTAAATTACTTGTCTGGGCACTTTCTGCTTTCACTAGAAGCCTGGCCTGTAAAAGACACAGCCTACAAACCCCCCTAGTGGGTCTATAAACACTCTGAAGAACCATGTTCATAGCAGAAGCTGCATGCAAGGCCTGGGAAGGAACATTTCCAGAAGTAAATGCCCATTGTGGAGATTTATATAATGGCCAGGGTAGAGATCAAACAGTTTGAGCCGTGAGACAAGGTTAGACTCAGTAGACAAGAAGACTTGTACCCTAACCGTGGAGGGAAACACCTGCAGGTGGAGATAAAGGAAAAATTCCTCTTTTCCATTGATCTTTCGGAGAACTGACACCACCACGTCTGTTCCACAGGGAAACTAGAGGGGTCTAACCTCCCCCAAGAAATCTGTGTGTGTGACCACAACAAGAGGCTGCCCACACACAAGACTCAGAGTCCAGATTTCTCAAGGCTGCCCAGACCCTTAAAGTTAATGATCATAGATAAAATAAGAACTAACATGCTTACTTATAAAAACTACTGACATCCTTTCCCCCTTTCAAAGTTTACCCCCTTAGCTAAATAAGAAATAGCCTTCGATAAAGCTGGGTGGAACAAACACGCAGGGCCACTTATTAAAGCCGTGCAAATGATGGAGCCCTGTGCCCAGTCTTGAAAATTTACTCACCAAGGAAGGCTATGTTAACCAGTGTGATGTAAATGTGTCAACCGGTCTGTGATAGTGTATGATGCCCCATGATCATATTAATGTACACAGCTATGATTTAATTAAAAAAAAAAAAGAAAAAAAAAAAAGAAAATTTACTCTTTGTGTCCTGTCCCTTTATCTCTCACCACTTTTATTTTTTCCTAGTTGATCACTGCCTCTGGGGCAGGACCCCAACAATGGAGAATGAGCAGGGGGCTGTGGGGAGTTTGGGGTGCCCCCATGTAATGGGCACAATGTGGGGGTGTATGGCACATCTTTTGAATGTGGGACACAACTACAAGAGGGACTCTACCTAACAAATTCAAATATTGTGACCTGGTCGCTGGGACCCTCATATTAACCTGAAATTTAAAAAAACACAAATACTGTTACAGAGAATACATGGGAGCCACTTGGCTGATGTAAGACAGCTTGACACACCGAGTCTAAACTCTGATTTTTTTTTTTTTTTTTGCCAAGTAGCTGCCAGTTGCTTGAGAGTGCTGGCTTGAATCCTATACTCTGTTCATTTTTTCTAGAAATCTGATATTGCTCTTAAAAAATCAATTTTTAAAAATATAGTTAAATCTTCCAGAAAGAAGAATTCTAAATGTTTTATGTAGATATTTCTCCCTCAAGGAGAGGAGGTTTAATAACCCCTTGAAGGCTGGTCTGTCCTTGTTAACTTCCTTTTGAAAAATAAAGTATGGAAAGGGAGGAAAGGGTTAACTTTAGAGTGGGGAAACCTTGCAAACACTCCCTCACCCAGGTGATCAAGGGTAATGTCACCAGTATGGTGACTGCATGAATGTAGTGGGAATGGCACTTCCCTCTATAGCAGGGGTCATCAAACTGCGGCCTGCGGGCCACCTGAGGCGGTGTGATTGTATTTGTTCTCGTTTTGTTTTTTTTTTTTACTTCGAAATAAGATATGTGAAGTGTGCATAGGAATTTGTTCATAGGTTTTTTTTCTTAAACTATAGTCCGGTCCTCCAACAGTCTGAGGGACAGTGAACTGGCCCCCTGTTTAAAAAGTACGCCTGCACAGTAATCCTGCCCAAATCCATCACCTCAGTCTCACCAAGAGAAAAACATCAAACAAACCCAAAATGAGGGATATTCTACAAAATACCTGATGGCTCCCCTCAAACAGTAAGGGTCATCAAAAGCAAGGAAAGTCTAAGAAATTGTTATAGACCAGAAAAGGCTAAGATAACATGACAAAAAAAAAAAAAAAAAAAAAAAGAAAAGAAAAAAAAGAAAGAAAGAAAGAAAGAAAGAAAGAAAGAAAGAAAGAAAGGAAAGAAGCATGGTATCCTGATGGGATTCTTGATCAGAAAAAAGTGTAATGTAGTGAAATTCAAATAAACTGTGGAGTTTAGTTAATAGTAATTAACGAGTGTTGGTTCCTTAGTTGCAAGAAGGGTGCCATTCAATGAAGATGTTAACAACAGAATAGGGAGATGGGGGAGGGATATATGGGACGCCTGTGCTATCTCTAGAACTTTTTTGTAAATCTAAAACTATTATAATGTTTGTTTTAAAATAATGTGGAGAAAAAAATAATGACAAGCCAAATGCTGCTGAGAATGTAGAGAAACTAGCTCACTCATACATTACTGGAGGGAATGTAGGCACTCTAGAAATGAGATTGGCGATTTCTTTACGTTTTAAACGCTCATTTGCCAGAAGACCAAATATTTGCCCTTCTGGATATCTATCCCAGAAAAAGGTTATGTTCACAAAAAAACTGTACACAAGTGCTTACAGAAGCTTTCATTGTAATAACCCCAACCTGGAAACAACCCAGTTATCTTTCAATGAGTAAATAGCAAACCACGATACATCCATACCATGGAATATTTACTATTCAGCAATAAAAAGGAAGGGACCATTAAATACTCAACAACCTGTATGAATTTCCAGAGACTTATGGTGAGTGGGGGTAACAAGCCAACACTGGAAAGTTATACACTCTATGATTCCATTTATTTAACATTCTTAAAATGATACAATTATAGAAGTGAAGAATAAATTAGTGGTTGCCAGAGGTTAAAGAGGAGCAGGATGAGAGGGAGGTAGTCGTGACTATAAAAAGGAACCATCAGGAATCCTTGTGGTAATAGGAATGTTCTGCATTTTAACTGTATCAACACCAACATCCTGGTGTAAAGCTGTTCTAGTGTTGCGAGATGTTGCTGCTGTGCTAAGGGTACACCGGCTCTCCTGGATTGTTTCTTATAACTGCACATGATTCTACAATTTTCTTAAAGTAGAAAGTTCAATTAAGAATTTTTTATTACCAATGTATCTCTTAATGAAATAGATAAGGCTTTTCTCTTTCATCTATGCAGTATTCATGCATGATATTACTTATTATTAGAATTAGGCAGGGGTAGCATTTTTCTATTTCTATTCATTTTTATAGAAGTAATTCTGGGAAACTTTGTTCACATAAATATGTTTGGATGGAGTTTTATTATAGCAATATGATTTAATTCTCTGAACTCTTTCCAAGTTTGATGCCAAAAATACCATACTGTACTATCACCAAGAATTATTTTTAATAATCTATCAGCTGACAACTCGATTAGGTCCTCCTCTGATATGTTGGAAGCAAAGAATTGGAAAACATCTACCTCAGAGTATTTATTACTCAGTCTGTGTGGTCATTAAGTTTCTATGTTTTTGGAAAGTCACCTAAAAATGCTTTACCAAGACTTAATGAAATTATTATTAATTATCTTGTTATTCTTTGTATTAGAGGCACATATAATTTAATATACTCAGAAAGGGTTAGAAAAATTGAAATATTTTTCATTCCATATACATTTAACAAAACCTTTTCTATCTGCTGATTTTATAAATATCATATACTTCGTTTTTGTCAGACGTTTAAGAGCTACAGATTTAGCCTATTCCTATTGAGACTAATTATTAGAGCCATTCATCATAAAATTCATCACCCACACTAGGCTTATTCTCCTTTATCCTCCCAAACCACCAAGTTTTCGGTTTTTTTAATCCAAATCAGTAGGTTAATATATGTCCCCAATGTTAGCTTTCTGAATTCTAATTCTGAGATGGTAGATGGGTGGATGGATGGATGTTGTTAGAGAAACAGAGCGTGAACTTGTACCATGACTTTATCACCTGCATGAAATGATGTGCCATCTTCAATATTTGCTACCTTTACCCACTCTCCTTTCATGGGATTAGCATGATGGCAGTATGGTCTGTGACAATCGCTGAGGGGGGGACAGGGAGAATTATTAAACAAACACTGTTATCAGTTACGCCTCACTATACAATATTTATTAATTCAAAATATCCCCCAATGAGTTAAAGGACCCTGTTTCTCATGCCATGCTTTATGCTTAACAGAAAAACGTAGAAGACGGGGAAAGACACAAAGCTTCAGAGATTTACATTGCCGTGGTTTTTTGATCCCATGGAGGTTTGTACACTTGGCCTCATGCACCAGAATAAGATTTAAGGTGAGTGAGAGTTATTTTCTTTCCTTTTGGAAAGTGGTTTGCTGAGAAAGGGTAGGCAGACCAGAGAACCAGGTGCACTGGTAGGTACGCTGTCAGGCGGGTCAGTTTCAGGGAAGGGCTGGTATAGAATTCAGGATCTGAAAATTAATTCCCTTAAAGCAATTCATGCCCAGATAATCCCTGGAAAGTCCTTCTGTCTCTTTAGGGGCACTCATACTACAGCTGGTAAACCCCTGATCTACCACCCGCTTCTTACAACCCAGAAGCAGATGTGTGAAGACCTAGAATGTCTTCTGAACTTCGCAAAGATCTTCCTGTCCACCATTTTACCACCGTTTGACCCCTAACCAATACGTATCTACTCACATGATCCCTGCTGAAACTTATACTTAATACGATGGTGAGACACAAGAAAGAGAAGCCAATGTATCTTAGGGAAGCAAACAGCCCATGTCAAGAGTGCAGACAAGAAACAAACACACTACCCTGGAAATACGCACGAGAACGTGGCAATGATCTTTACACTTCTTGTTGGCAGGGAGGAGGCAGATGTCCAGAGGAGCCGAAGGAACTGGAAATAAGGTCTCCCAAGATTTGGAGAAATTTCCTGGAGTCGCATTTGTTTTGGAGATTCAGAAAGGACATGCATGAGGTCTGATGGAGTAAGGGCAGTAAGATTATCAATCTTTTAAAAGATTCACAGCTGTCTTCTGGTAAACGAAAACGTCCTGCAGTCCTTTCACCCCCTCAGCCAAGATGTATTTGGGGGCCAGATTTCTATAATGAATGATAAGAGGAATGCAGGAAGGTGGAGAGAAAGGAAGGAAGGCAGCAGGGAAGACTAGAGCAACAAGTGTGTCATCTCCTTGGAATATCTGCTCAACTTCTGGACTTGGGGTGGTCAAATGGGTTGATTTATACTAAAATGTTAATGGTACATAACAGTTATACCCTCCAGAGATTTCTCCCAGTTCCAGTGCTCTGTGAAATGTTGTATACAATAAGGAATCAAAATTAACAAAGAAATAATAAAGAAGAAAAATTAGGAAAAAGGAACGGGGGAAAGGACTGGTTCGTAGCTTTAAGCAATCCAATCAGGAAGCTCCATGCAGAAGCAGTAACTTATCAAGTGCACCAATAGGGCCAATAGGTACCATCTGCCAGTAGATGGCGGTCTTCATATTAACTGCCTATTCCCTGGACCATCCCTTTTTTCTACGGGATCATATCTGACGGGTTGGTTCACTTAACACATAGGTGAAAGTGGAAGCTACCTGAACAGGGAGAATGGATGAGCCCTGGATGAGATCTTCACCTGCTCAAAATTAACATCCTCATAGACTCTGCCATTTATGTCTAAAATTCCTATTTATTCAACCTTTTGCTGGGGAGGGTAGATGACAGGCAGAAAAGGGAAACTGAGGTTAGTCATTAACACTTTAGCAGGAACTAATTTGGTATATTAACTCAGGAAAGAAAAGAACTTGAAGAAATATAACAGAAGACTGGACGTTCTATGAGAAGGATATGCAATGCTTTGGTAGTTACAGAGGTATGACGTTTTGTATATAAGCTAAAGTGGTGTGCAAGGATGGGTATCTGACTTTTAGCCCCCCCCCCCTTTTTTTAAAGAAGGGGTTGGAAGGGGGAAAAAAATGATAGATTGGAACAGGCAGATTTTCCCTGGGACCAGACCTGCACACCCCACACCATTTCCTTCAGCTTCCATCCCGCAGGGTTACAGGGCAGCCCACAGAACTGCTTATGTTGTGGATGAGTTCAGAGCCCAGATAATTGCTTGGCACTCTTTGCCTTGATGCTTGTGGATCTGTCTGGGCCAGCACTTTCTTCATCTCTGGGGTGGCCAGAGAGGAGAGGGGAAGTAGACAAAGTGGAGTTATTGAGAGAGGGCCCAAGAGGTTGGGAAGGTGTGAAACTGGACAAGTAGCTGTCTGTCCTGTGGCAAACTGGAGAAGAGAAAATTCTTATTCACACAAGAGGCCATCTTCAAAGATGCCAGTGGCTGCTATGTGGAATGGGCAGACCCAAGGGCAGCATCAGAAGGCACACCAAAAACAGCCAGTGATGATTATGGTGATATAATCATCATGATAGTGGCTCATCATGATTGGGGGCTCACATCTATCTCACACTCTGAGAGGTCGAGGCAGGTGGATTGCCTGACCTCAGGAGCTGGAGACCAGCCTGAGCAAAAGCAAGACCCCATCTCTATTACAAATAGAAAAAAAACTGAGGCAAGAGGATCACTGGAGCCCAGAAGTCTGAGGTTGCTGTGAGCTATGATGCCACAGCACTCTACTGACGGCAGCAAAGTGAGACTGTCTAAAAGAAAGAAAGAAAAAATAATAATCATGATAGTGTTATAACTGACACTGAGTCGTGGCTTGGCATCAGGGCTGTGTTTCACATGCTGGATCTCATTTAATAATTGCTATGTTCCTGTGAAGCGTGTGTAACCATTTTACAGATGAGGAAACAGAGGCTCAGAAGAGTTAGATAACATCTTCAGTATGAACCTGAGTATTTAGCCACTGGCTGCCCTGGGAGTGGACAAGTTCCCCAGCACAGAAGCTGGGGGCATCTGGCTGGAATGTTGCACAGACTCATTGGAATCCATAATCTGAAAGGTCCCCCCACCCCACCCCACCCTTAGGGCCTATAGATCAACTCATTCATTCAGCAAATATGCTTAGAGAGCCAGGCAGAGTCCCGGGAACTAAGAGGAATCTTATCACCAGAAGAACAGGGAGGAGGAGAAGAGGAGGTTTAGGGGAGGAGGAGGGAGAGAGGAAAAGATGGAAGGAAATAAGAAAGGAAGAGAGAGGGCAGGGGAGAGGAAGGGAGGGTGCAGGAGGGAGAGGAGGAGAGCAAAAGCAGCAACTAAGCAATTTTAAAAACTATTTAACAACAAACACAATGGTGATAGGCGCTATCTTACAGAAGTAACTGCTGTGAGAAAATGCAATGGGAAGAGAACCTAATCTGAGGGACCTGGAAAGGAAGTGACATCTGCCCTGTGATCTGAGAGCAGAGTAAGAGGCACCCAAGCAAAGAAGTCGTAGGCTGTGCAAAGGCTCCATGGCAGGAGGACTGGGGTTCTTCTGAGGCTCAGAGACGTGTTGGAGAGAGAGGAGGAGGGGCTGACCTGGACCAATAGCTGGAGGAGGCAGATCTGTGAGGAGGCTGCTACACGATAGGAGACGGCGCTCTTGTCAAATGGTTCACAAGGCACTGTGCACTCGCACCGGAATGGTGCACATCTTCTAGAAAGGGAAGAAAACCAAGGTGAAGACAAAAGCTTGGGAGCTGGACAGCCTGACCCACCCACCATCTGCCCTTTCTGGTCAAGGTTCCTGCTGAGGTTTTCCAATCTGCATTCAGCAAGCAAGGGAGAGAAAGCAGCCTGTGCTCAGGGCCGTGCACCCTTCTGTAATCAGTGACAGCTGTGCTCACCATGGCCCCGAGTGTCCACCTCCCACACTGCCGGGGTTTATTGGTTCCTTCCCCACCACCCAAGAGGAAGGTGTAGGAAGCTGGAGCTAAGGAAAAAGAAGGCTGGGCAGTGGCCAGGGAGTGCAAGAGAAGGAAAGCGCGGACATTTTTTGCAGGAAAATTTTAAGTCAGACAATTATTTTAAATGCACGGAAGACTTAAGGGTGCAGGCACGGTTCGTGTAGATCTGGCAAATTATGAAACCACCCCAGAATGGGAGAGCTTCTTCTATTCCTAGTTTCTCCCCCAATCTTCTGGGTGGCCTGGGGTAAGATATCTGACCTTCCTCAATTTCCTCAGTCTCAGACAGAGTTAATAGTCTTTGCCACTTTTATCTTACAAACCCCAAGCTAGAAGGAACTATGTTCAGACAGTTAAAATCTCCATACAAGTGAGGTGGTGGTATCAGAACTATTATCAGATGGTGGGGAGGGCCAGACTTTGCTTCCAGCTAACTACTGTGGGTTTTTTTGTTTTTTGTTTTTTGTTTTTTTCCATAGAGACAGTGTCTCACTTTATCGTCCCTTGGTAGAGTGCCATAGAGTCACAGCTCACAGCAACCTCCAGCTCTTGGGCTTAGGCGATTCTCTTGCCTCTGCCTCCCAAGTAGCTGGGACTATAGACGCCTGCTACAATGCCCAGCTATTTTTTTGTTGCAGTTTGGCTGGGGCCGAACCTGCCACCTTCAGTATATGGGGCCGGTGTCTTACTCACTGAGCCATAGGCACCGCCCATCTACTACTGTGGTATTAAATGCTTTTCATTAGAAATAAGTCCTGCATGTTCTGGAACTTCTCTAGAGTTTTACACCTCTGCAAAATCTCTTTGCCACCACACACTCCCTTATCTGTCCCTGCACCATTAAGCCACGGATTCTTATAACCTTTGTTACCAAGGCACTACAGATGTATCTTCAATCAAGTAAAAGAGCAGCTTTACCTTCGCCAACATCAGTTAAGAAATCCCACAAATACACAAGTTGAGCATCCCTAACCCAAAAATCCAAAATCTGCAATTTTGAGCATCAACATGATGCTGTAAGGGAAAAGTTCCACATACAAGTATTTAACACAAAGTTTGTTTCTGCGCAAAATTATTAAAAATCTTGTATAAAATTACCTACAGGATACGTGCATCCTGAGGTATACAGGAAGCATAACAAAATTTCCCATTAGACTTGGATCCCATCTGCAAGATATCTTATTATACGCACATATTCCATCATCTGGAAAAAATCCAGAATCCAAAACAATTCTGGTCCCAAGCATTTTGGATAAGAGATATGTAAACTGTAGTAGGTGGCAAGTATATTTGGGTTTCTGGAGCTCTTAAATTGAGGTGCTGTTCTCGACCTCAGAAGCTTACCCTCCAGCCATCCAGAGAGGCGACAAATCAGCACTCCAGTGATGTCTAAACAGCAGAGGCGTTTAATAAAGTGAAGCAGGAAAATCAGCAGCGTGATCGCAGGGCAGCAGTTTTTATTGTGGTTTGTGTTCTCTGGAATTTATTGAAGCCTGGTTCCCTCTGTTAAAGCAGCACTTTCTCCCTTGTCCTTCTCCACTGCCCTAACACCCTGTTTCGTTTTCCTCACACTCTTACCATCACTAAACTTACTTGTTCGTTCCTGTGGCTACTGTTTCTCCACTAGAAGTAAAGCCCTTTAAGTTAAGAAACCATGTTAAGAAACTACTACTTAGTTTTAAGAAACGTACTACTTAACCAAGTTAAGAAACAACAGACATTATATCTCAATTTATTGCATATTCTGAAACCAAGTTAAGAAACAACAGAGATTATATCTCAATTTATTGCCAATGGTCAAATGTGTACTGATTGTTTTCTCGAGTTTGTTGAGGACTTCGTCCCAGACTACAGAAATTATTTCTCACTAGTTCAGTGAGAAAGTTCATCCACATGCTGCCTATGGAATTTATTCTCCTAAAGCATAACATCTTCTTAAGAACCAACCAAAATCAGAAATACATTAACGGATTAGGACACCTGGCCAACAGACAAAAATCAATGGTACGAAATTTATAAACAGATCACCCAAGTTCCAAGTTTATTGTGGTAGATTACTTTAGTATTATTCTATTTATACATTCCATTTGCTCGTGATGGAAAAAGACAAATACTGCATTAAAGTTTCTGACATTAAAAAAAAAAAAAAAAAAAACATGTTTGGGGTGGTGCCCATGGCTCAAAGGAGTAGGGCACCGGCCCTGTATACTGGAGGTGGATAGGTTCAAACCCAGCCCTGGCCAAAAACTGCAAAAAAAAAAAAAAAAAAACCACTATATCCCTAATACCTAAAACTGTATCTGATGCAGGTGTTCTGTAAATATTTGGTGGACTGAATGTTGACTTTTCTTTAAGAAAAGAGTTATAAATTGTTAATGATCTGTCTCCACCCACAGGAATACAAAATCCAAAGGCAGGGACCTTGCTCGTATTGTTTATCAGGATATCTTCAATACCTGGAACCCACAAACATCGAAACGCATTTGATAAAGAAATAGATGAATGAATAATAGAGATAAATGTTGGCTGAGGAATCCAGGAAGCATTCCGGGAGGAAGGGGACTCTGAGATGGTCTTGGAAGGATTAGTAGAGTTTGAGCGTCATCATCATTTTAATCTCATCATCCATGATATCTGATGTAACAATAACAGCTAATACTTACTGGGTATTTGCTCTATGTAAGACACCATTGTAGGCACTTTATTAGTGGTTTATATTGAAGGAAACATATTTGGACTAGCTTACAAATCAACTTGAAACAATTTTCTGCATTAAGAAAAATCAGTTTTGACACATTCTTGTCATAGACGTTAGCCGTTGTTCTCATGATGTTCTAAACAGCTGCAGTCCAGAGGAAGCCAGGGGAGCTCCCCCTGTCCACAGCTTAGGCAGCTGGCAGGTTAACAGAGACCACCCCAGACCCTTTAGCTATCGGCACAGCTGCATGAGCGGATGGACATTCTGCTGCCCGTAGAATCCAACAGCTGAGAACAGAGGGAGTGAATTTGGCAACTGACATGATCTGTGCATGTCGACACTGACTTGGAGGAAATTTTTAATCTCTACAGGTCATCCTGTTAGCATGGTTCAGAGTAGAAGTCTTCAGGAGCTGGATCAAGAGCCTCTTTGAATTGTCCCTGCAGCCCGGTACTTTGTGGGTCAATACAAAAGTTTTGAGATACACAGAAATCAAGAAACATAAAATCCACACAGACGGAAACAGATGAAGCTTTCCCAGCAACATCGATAAGCCAAGTTGAAATTTGCACAGGTGAATCAGAAAAGGTGTCAACTGTGTTTCTTGGAGGTGAAATAATGGACCATAACATAGTCTGTCTCAAAACTTTTATAGTGACCCACGTATGAGTACCTCCCTGACCACCAGGGTGGGACAGGTCTATTAGCTTGGCTTCACTGTGACACTGTTTCCATCCCTTATTCAGCCCCTGCAAAGCTGAATTAAGGCTACAAAGCTAAATTTCTAGATTGATAGAATGCTGGGGCAAGAAAGAGCCATAGAGAATCTTCCCAGTGTTTTTCAACCTTTTTTATCTCAAGGCACACTTGAACCTGCAGTTCAACTTCTGAGCCACACTTACATTATGTTAATAAAAAAAAAAAAAAGAATATACTTACTGTGCTTTGAACTTCTTTTGAAAATAATTTAATTAAATATCTTTAAAATTTTTCTCAGCACACTGGTTGAAAATCACTGCTTTAGACTGAGCTCTTCACTGGATGGGTGAAGACCCTGGAGCCCAGGGGGGCATCCTCTTGGCCTGGACCACATAGTCAATGGTAGCTAAAGTGACAAATCTTTGAACTCTATACTCAATGCTCTTGTGTCAGTTTTGTTTTGAACTGTGTTTTGCAGTATTATTATTAGAAGTTCCATTGTTTTTACCTTTTTTTAAAACAGCAATAATTAGTGCATTATTAAAAATAGTATTGATTATTAATAATGTCATTGATCGAGCAATTCTATGAGAGACATGGTGCCAAAAGTTTCATTTAATCTGATTCAGCAACCCTAAGAGAGGGAAGGAGGGTGGCACAAACCAGGAGGGGCACAAGGAAGCCTTCTAGGCTTGGGAAATATTCTGTATCTTGGCCTGGGTTGCGATTACATTGATAAAACAGTAAAATTCATCGTGCTATATACTTAATACTTGTTCTCTTTATATAAGTTATTTTTCAATGTAAAAAAAGAATGTAATTTATGCATGCATAAGTTTACCATGATGAATTTCCTTTCCTTTTCTTTTTTTTCTTTTATGTTTTTTAGACAGTCTCACTATGTTGCCCTGGGTAGAGTGCTGTGGCGTCAGAGCTCACAGCAACCTCAAACTCTTGGACTTAAGCAATTCTCTTGCCTCAGCCTCTCAAGTAGCTGGGACTACAGGCGTCTGCCACAACGCCTGGCTATTTTTTTGTTGTAGTTGTCATTGTTGTTTGTCAGGCCCAGGCGGGGTTCGAACCCACCACCCCTGGTATATGTGGCAGGCATCCTAACCACTGAGCTACAGGTGAATTTCTAAGGAGAAAAAAATAAAGCCCTAAGAGGTACTTCCATTATCCTCATTTTAGAGATAAGGAAACTAAAACAATAATATCAATATAATTAATTTTATGCCCCTGTGCGCTAGGTGTGTAGCTAAGGGTTTTAGATACAATATCTCCTTTAATCCAGTTAGGAACCCTATGAGGTTATTTTGTTTGCTATTTTGTTTTCACCATTTTAATCACTTTTTTACTGTGGTAAAATATGGCACAATAGTTACCATTTTCCCCTGCATCATGATCATCTCAATCTTATTGCTCAGATGCTGCTGTATATAAGTTCGTGGCGTTAAGTACATTCACAGTGTGATGAGACCACCACCATCCATCTCCAGAACATTTTTCCTCTTCCCACACTAATGTGTGTTCTAATCTGGATCCATCATCTTCTAAATGAGAGCCCTCAGCATACGCTGGCAGCTGCAGTTTAAAATGAATTCCTGGCTTCTTACAGAGATAAATAGGAAAATAAAAAAGATGTGGCTTTAAGCCTCTGGGAGCTTAATGTCTCTGAGCTTCAGGTCCCTCATCTTTAAGTCAGGGGTAATAAAACTGAATCCATGGGATTTGCACCCTGCTCCTTGGACCAGCGATGGCCCGCTGCAGTCCACTGAGGATGCTGGCAGCTCAGCGCCGGGCCGGGGAGACTCTGACCAACAGCCATCTCCAGACTGGATCTTCACTAGCCCATGAACGCCTCTCTCAGGCGACTGGGATTTTGAGACACTCTGAGGGGACACAGAGAGTGTGGTGGCCCAGAAGCTTACAGATGAGAGAGGGGGAGCCAGAGAAGCTATTAGGAAACAAACATCATGGCACAGGAAAGAAGGGTAGAAAGAGGCTCAATCCTTGTATAGCAGCATCAAGACCGTCTTGGCCGCAGAGGCTTCACGCGGGCGTGGGGAGTAGTAGAGGCCACGAGGTATGAAAAACCCAGAATAGGCAGAAACCATGGAGCAGATGGGGTCAGGGGCCACTGTCCCCTGGCAGAAACCATGGAGCAGATGGGGTCAGGGGACAGTGGCCGCGGGAGAAGCAGGTCAGCAGACACAGAGAGGTACGGCGGCAGAGGGACAGTTCCAGAGTCGCTGTAGGCCCCTTCAGCTGCCACCCACCATCTCAGCACACTCTGGCAGCTGCTTTTTAAAATAAATTCCTGGCATCTCACAGAGATAAATAGGAAAAAAAAAAAGATGCGGCCTTTACCCTCAGGGAGCTTAATCTCCGGTTCTCATAAAAGTTGAGCTTCTAAAGTCTTCACAAAAAAAATAGACTCTAGCAGTTAATCCTGCCTGTTTTGTAATTGAGCAGAAAAGGACTTAATTCCCAGCCTTGCCATTTACTAACTATGTGACCTTGGAAGAACTTCTCTCCTCTCTAAGGCCCATTTCCTCGTCTTTAAAAAGGGCACTATGCCAGCACCTGTGTGCAAGGGCGGCTGGGAGGACGGAGCGAGCTGAGCCCACGGGAGCCGGGCGGGAGCCTGGCATGGGAGCCTCTGGTCATGGCAACCTTTGTTAGACGAGCTCCTCACCAGTGGGCATTTTTCGATCCACCTGCATCATTACCTCAATTCTTATTCCTCAGATGCCACTGTCGCTGTCATGTAACAATTCAGCTCTCCCCTGAGAGGGGAGGGACACAGGGGTAGGAAAGGAGAGCAGGAAATGGGGAAAGAAGTCCACTGCCCAGTTGTGATCCCAGGACAGGAGGACCCAGAGCCCAAATTCATAAAAGGAAAATTGCACCAATTCCTCCCAGGTCCACGGCACATTCCTTCCCCAGCGCCAGGCCTCTGCTAGCAGCCTCCCTGTACTACAGAGGGGACCTAGAGACAGGGACTGCTCCAGCTGCAGGCAAGTTCCTAGAAAGTCCAGTGGAATGGATGTCATTCCTTTGCTGTGAGTAATCAGCCCAAACAAAGCCCATTGGTATTTCCGAGTCCATTCCCAGTGCCCAGAGCTGGACCCGACAGCCCCGCAGCTGCAAGGCGTGGAATGCAGTTCTCCAGCACTCTGCCCTGGACTTAGCCTTGGGGAAGACTCCTGGCCCAGAAGTGGAGAAGGCACTCAGGGGGTCATCTCACCCATGCCCCTGCCTCTAGGGCCAAACTCTGCAAGACGTGGGCGTTTAGGCACTCCCTATGACCCATCCACGTGTGGGGCTCAGGGAGCCTGTGTGAGGAATCAAAGGATGCAGCGTGGGGACAGGACAAATGTGTCCCTTTCTCTGTTGTCCCCTTAAACTTCCACTAGAAGGGGCTGCAGGAGACAAGGAATAAGGACAAGCTTAGCTCACGTGGTGTCTGTCCCCACCCTTCTCCTCTCTGCTCCTTCCTCCGTCTGGCGCAGGCCACCTGTCTATCTCCCACTGCTCTCCCCAGGTTCATGGCTGCAAGTCTGCAGCAGCCACCATTCCTGAAAGTTCAGAGGCAGATCTCTCTTACTCTCCGAACAGTGGCAGCTGCTTTATGGGGCTGGGTGGTAGGGGCTTCCCTGCCGAGGTTGCCCATGGGCCACGTAAGCCACACTGGGGAGCCGCGTCTTCTGTCTCAGTTCACTTGGTCGTGCCAGCACCCGGCTGGGAGGTTGTCTGGCTGCCTCTTCACAAGAGGAAGCTGAAGCACAGTGGCATTCAACAGCCTGCTTAGAACCCTTCAGCCAGTCCTTCCGTGGCCCGGACGCACCTCCGGCTTCTCCAGGCGAATTTTCAAGGGATGGAAGCTTCCTCTGCTGCTGGTGCTCACCCAACTCCGACACAATGAAGCAGTGACATCCTTACAGGACACAGGACACAGTTAATCGCTCTCTCAGTCCCATGGGAAGAATTGTAAAGCGTCCTCTCCAAAATGGTGACTGTCATTTCCCCTAGCCTAGTTAACGTGCCCGCGAGAGTTCCCTCAGCTGTGTCCCTGCACAGTGCCTGTGCAGGACACTTCCTCTGCATGCAGGCCCTGCCTGCTGTCATTTCTGAGCTTTTCCTATGTTAGGGGGAGGGGGTGTGGAGCAGTAGGGGGTGTCCAGGGTCAGTGCCCCTCAAACCTAGCATCCTGTAAACAACCTGGTCATTTACTGGGGCAGCAAAGAAGACTCTTGTAAGCATACAGTAGCCTGTGAACTGGGAGATGATCTTGAACTGCTCCTAGTTCCTGGGCCAGCAGCCAGTTTCCTTGGATGGTTAGAAGGTGCAATTTGAAAGCTAGTGAATGGGAGAGCGGAAGTTCAGCAAGGCTGAGTTAAGCCCATTCATGAAAAAGATCTAGTCTCACTTCCTTATTGCCAGGAGTTGTGTGCGGAGGGGGTGTGTGCGTGCGCTGGTATGCGCCCTGATGATTGCTTTCTGTCTCACTTCTTCCCCTGCCCCTACTTTTTTCCCCCCTTTCTCTCTCAAAATCTTAAGTTCATCCTCAGGAAACTGATAAAGAATGTGTAGCTTGTCTGTGGTTTGCCAGATAAAGGAAGAAAGAAAAAGGAAGAGATTCATACAAATGCAATCGTGTGTGTGTGTGTGTGTGTGTGTGTTGCACGTATAGGGAGAAACACACACAGAAGCATTCCCAGGCCCCGTGCACCTGACCCAGCTCCTCTCCCTCCTGCCCCGCCTGGCTTGGGGTGAAGGGGTGAAGTCTGCCTTGGGTAGGAGATCATCCCAGTAAAAGGGGGTGACGGGGTAGTCAAGTCTCAGCCACAGGGAGCTTTTCTGAGGTTTAACACAAGGCTTTCCCTTTGGGGAGAAATTCATTGATACCTACCTAGGTCCCACCTCAGTGGGCCACATGCGCCTCTCGCAGGCAACTTTGGATGTCCAAACTTCTAGACGGCCATCACATGGCCATTAACTTTCCCCTCCTTATCTGTAAAATGTAGGTGATAATAATAGCAGTTCCTCATAGGGTTGTTGTGATGATTAAGACAATGTACACAGCGGGCTTCCACAGCTCCGTGTGTAGAAGTGGGGAATGCCATGTTGAACACCTCCAGGGTGGGGAGCCCATCCCATCTGGGGGCAGTCTGTTCCACGTTCAACATTGTGGCATAAAGACACTACCAATTCTGCTGGGTTTTTCAAGTCTTGGGAGGGACAGAGGCACCTCCTTTGCCTTCAGAAAGAGAAACTAGTGATTACCAAGAGAAAAATACACACCCAGCTCAGTTTGACCTACTCCTGATTCAGGGGGGCCTCATGGCCATTTGTGTGAGAAAGACTTATCTCAGAAAAGGACATGAAACCAAAGTCCCCGAAATGATTAATGGGAGCAGGAGATTTAAAACCCCACAGAGCTTTCAGTTGTTACTCTCAGTCTCCCGCCAAGAAGTGCTTACTGGGCACCAAAGTGATTTCCGAGTACTCTGGGAGGTGCACCTGTCCTCACAGCTGAGGCCCCTCTGTGGGTACAGCAGGTGGAAGGGCACGTAGGTACTTTCCCCGCCTTGTAGCCAACATCCCTCCAAACTGCTGATCCCCTGTGAAATCTCATTCTCGCTGATCCTGCATATTTGTGAAGCACTGTCATAACAATAATTACTCATGAAGTCCTCACTGGAGGACGGTCATTGGACATGTATTGCTCCCCCCATTTTATAGACGGGTAAACTGATAGCCAGAGATTCTGGTAGTGGAGTTGGAGGCTGCGGGAATTCTCCAAGCTGCTTTCCTTGGTTTTTAGATTGTTTCTCCACGTGGAGCAAATGACACAGCTCTTCCCGCCTTCTCTCGTCCTTAGTTACTGTTCAGTGAGTTGGGCAGAAGCTTCTCGCCAACCCCCAAGTTCCCTCCCAAGCCATCTCCTCCAGGAAATGGGCTGTCCCAGGTCACTGCCCTTGATTTGTCTTGGCCTTAGCTTTGGCCCCCATGTGATCAACATCCATCAGGTGCTTCCTAGAATTTCAGGGAGTGGGCACTGCAGACCCCAGGTGGGGAGGGATGGGTTCCCAGACAGGGACTCTCTCTCACTACCTTTATGTACTTCCTTCTCCCTTCTGCTGTGACCCCACGCCACCCATTGATAGTGAAAGAGAGGAAACATCTGGTCCAGCCTCAGTGTCTTCGCCCTGCGTTGGGGGCCTTGTAGGAAGAGATGGTTAGAAGTCTGGCAACCCTGAAATAAACCAACGGCTACAGTTCTCCCCACTCGCTGTCTTGTCCTCCTCACCCCCACCTTAAAATCAGCCTCTGCCCCTCCACCATCCAGCAGACAGCTGCTGCTGCCACTTCCAGAAACTGGAGGGATTCATGACCAAAGTGAGGCTCCAGAATGTCTCTGCCAGGGCAGTGAAGATGCTGATGGTCACAGGGCCAGGGTGGGACTGGAGACACTTCCAAACCTCCAGGAATGAGGCTTCCTCCAAGCCTCCTCTTCTTTCCTCCTCCCCTCTCTGATCTAATGAAATGTATCTTATGGAACATTTGCTTTGTGGCAGGCACTTACACAAAGTATCTCATTTGATCATCATAGTGGCCTACGGGGCAGGTATTTTCATCCCTTTCTTGCAGGTGAAATGGAAGCACAGAGAGGATGGTCACTTGGCCAAGTTTACACAACTGTGGAGTGGCAGACCTCAGGTTCAAAGCCTACCAAATGCCAAAGCTCTTCTTCTCAGCATTTACTTGAAGCTGTCTCGGAGAGTCTTTCTGAATCCTCCTGTCCCCACTCAGCCCGCCCATATTCAGGCACCAACTACCATCTGGTAACAACTGGCATTATTCAGCTGTCCATGTCTTCCTTCATTGATTTATTTCAATCATTCATTCATATACCAAGTAAAAGACTTAACGTCTACAATGTGGTCCACATGTTAAACATTGGGAAACAACAAAATATTCTAAACCCCATTCCCAACCCCTTCTAGAGATGTGGTCATTTAGGCAGCAGGGTCAATGGAATGGCAGAGAGAGTGCATGTTCCCAGACCCCAGAGGAGAAGAGAGGACCTCATTTAGCTCAGGCCTATTCTTGCTGTCCTGCTTCCCAGTTCCTTCTGTGGCATTGAAAGATAAATGACTGGGAAGCACCAAAGGAGACTGAAGTGATGTGATGGTTGTGCAGAGAAAGACTGGGGCTCTGAGGGCTATTTGCTGAGGCATGGCCTTGCTGCAGTGGTGGGGCTGCAGCAGGCCCTGGGAGGATGGGCCTGGTGACCATCTTCATCCTACAGAATTAGAGCGCATGTTTGGTGCCTGTTAAGGGGGCGGTAAATCCAACAGGCACTGAGGAAGGCAGACTGCATGTGGAAGGGGCTGTGGCTTATGGGCAGAGAAGAGAAGATTACCAGGGGGTGTTGGGGCCTTGCTGAGTAGGGCTACAAGTAGCTGGTGAGGGACTGGTTTTGATCCTATAGGCCATGGCAAGATCACACTTCAGACAGTGGTCAGGAGGTCATATTTGGAAGAGCAGAGGGAGGGTGAGCTTAGCAGCTTTCCCGTGGCTACAGAATCCTTGAGGCAGCTGGTGCCACTGCTTCTGGTGTGACGGGGTTGATGAAGACCTTGCAGACCCTGCTTTGAATCCAAGCTTCACTGCTACAAGTGGTGTGAGTCTGAGTGGGTTTTCTAACCTCTCTGATTCTTGCTCTGTTATCTGAACATGGGGTTAATAATCCCTACTCTACAGGTGATTGTAAGAATTCAATGAAATATGTCTGGGGAATTCAACCCAGTGTTCAGCATAAGCAAACGCCCCCAGATTGGCAGCTGTCGAGTCAGATTGTCCTGTTCTGGTGTCTGGATGACTCTGTCAGATTACTAATTAGTTGGAAAATATGAGAATAGCCAGCAACCAACATGATCAGCTTTTTACTCTCTTCATTCCTAAGAGAAGACGCAAGAAAATGTCTCCATGTTCAGTAACGTTGTCCTTGGAGTGAAGCACTCTTCTCTCTGGCAACAGAAGACCCTGAAGTAACATAATTGATAGTTGGCTTTGTGCTAGAACCCTGCGCAGTGCTGGGAACACACAGACAGACACATGCACGTACCTCCCATTCACATACATGAAGAGCCTGAAAAATAACTTACCCCATGAAGGAAGGCCTGGCATTTGTAGAAAGAGAACATTTATCAAGAACATGCCATCAGTGGATGGTATATACTTCGGACCTTAAGATGCACTCTTTTCCTATTTGCTCCACTCTAGGAATGTGGAAATGAAGGGAATAAAATGGCTCCTGGAGAGTGAAATCCTGAAATGAATGCACGGTGCCTCAGAGCAGAGCTTGCAATCACCTCCAGGAGAGAACGATTCTCTAGGCCTCTGGCCTCCTCTGGAGCTTATTTAAAAAGATGGTCGGTCCTGGCTGGGCATGGTGGCTCACGCCTATAATCTAAGCCCTCCGGCAGACCATGGCAGGTAGATCGCTTGAGCTCAGGAGTTCAAGACCAGCCTGAGCAAGTATCTTTAGTAGAGACCCCATCTCTACTAAAAATAGAGGATTGCTTAAGCCCACGAGTTTGAGGTTGCTCTGAGCTATGATGCCACGGCACTCAACCCAGGGCAATAAAGTGAGACTCTATCAAAAAAAAAAAAAAAAAAAAAAATTCCTAAGAGGTCAGAACAGAAACAGAAACAGAACACAGAAGAGGGAGTCCTAGAGAAATTCCAGAGGTCTGGCCTGGAAGAAGACCTTGGTGTCAAGCCATGTGTGTGTTTTGTGGAGATGGACACATCACATTATCATCCCTGATATCAGTGTGCATTTTAATTTTCCAACTATCTTCTGTGTTTTCGCTCTGTACTCACCAAGCAGACATATGACTTCTGTGGCTTCCCAAGTACTTGCTTGGTCCTTCAGGAGAAAATGGATGTTAGCCCCTGAGCAGTTCCATCTGATGTCTGTAGATGGTTGGGAGCAAGTCAGCACCTCCGTAATAGTTCTCTGGGATGCTGCTGAGCTCCAGTGTTGAAGCAATAAGAAAAAGGCCCCAGGCTGACCAAAGTCACAACATGATCAGCTGGGCCTGCCAGCAAGTCTGGCATTCCCTGCCTTTGTCTATGAAGCTTTCAGACTGTACCTGTCTATTTCAAAGTACCCCAGAACACATCAAAGCCCTGCAAGTTAGATATAAGCAAAGACCTGGAGATCCCAAAGGGTTCATTAACTTGCTCAGTGACATTTAACTCAATAAACCAGCCCAGATTTCCAAACTTGTTTTGGCTCCAAAGTCCTGTTCTCTCTCTTCCTTCATGTGGTCCCTGACATCAAGGCCTTTCCTCTCCCATGTGCTTTTGAGTAAGGAGTTGTGTTTGGGGGTAAGCAGGGGAGAGGGGTCAGAATATCCCCTGCCCGAGGCTCCCCTCTGTGGCTAAGAATCTGGTTTGAGACCTCTGTTGCCGTCTTCCCTTCTAAGAGCAGGGTGGGGAAGACATCAAGGACTACCTCTTCCTCCAGCTCCCTCTGGGGCTGCTGCAAGAGGAAGAGTGGGGACTGGGGCTTGGGAACAAGGACCAGAGCCCGTTTTCCCCTCACTGCCTGTGGTCTCCACCCTTCTGTCATGCTGGTCCCCCCAGGCCCTCCTCAGCAGGTGAGTCTGGTGAGCTCGGCTCCAAACCAAGGCGATAGGGTTAGTATCTCATCTCTTTCTCTCAAATAAGATAATCCTGTTTTAACAATCCGTTCATTCATTCCATCTCCACCTTAAGACAGAGAACACTACTAAACCCTCGAGGTTTGCCTATGTGTCTCCAGAATCCTATTGAATCCCCTCATTCTCATAAGTAACCTTGCTTTTAAAAATAGTTCTACTGCTCATGGATATGTCCCTAAGTAGTACCTCATTCTTTTCTTTAAAAGTCAGGATAGGTAGAGCATGGTGGCTCATGCCTATAATCCCAGCACTTTGGGAGGCTAAAGAGGGAGGATAGTTTGAAGGCAGGAGTTTGAAAGCAGCCTGAACAATATGAGATGTGAGATGCCCCCCTCAACAAGAACTAGAAAATTTTAAAATTTAGCCAAGTGTAGTGGTGCACGCTTGTTGACCCAGCTACTCAGGAGGCTGAGGTAGGAGGATTACTTAAGCCCGGGAGCTTGAGGTTACAGTGAGCTATGATCTTGCCACATTCTACAAAAATCTCAACTGCTGGGATTTGTATTGCAATGTCACTGAGTCTAAAAATAAATCAAAATGAGGAAAATCTATAGTGGTACACTGCTGAGTCTTCTATCCAGAGTTGTAGCTTGTGTCTTCATTTTATTTAGGCATCTCAAATGAGGTTGGAGAACATTTTAGATGTTTCTTCATAAAAGTCGGTGCATCTATTAAATATTCCTTGGTATCTTATTTTTTATTACCCTGTGTTATCTTTTTTTTTTTTTTTTTTTTGAGACGAAGTCTTACTAGGTCACCCTTGGTAGAGCGCTGTGATATCACTGCTCACAGCAACCTCAAACTCTTGGGCTTAAGGAATTCTCTTGCCTCAGCCTCCCAAGTAACTGGGATGACAGGCGACTGACACAACGCCCAGCTATTTTTTGGTTGCAGTTGTCATTGTTGTTTAGGAGGCCCAGGCTGGGTTCAAACCCGCCAGCCCTGGTGTATGTGGCTGGCGCCCCAACCACTGAGCACAGGCACCAAGCCTTCTGTATCATTTTTTTAAACCAAATTTTCTGGGTTTTGGTGATGCACAAAAATTAACTTTTGTATAGTGATCCATCATCCGACTTTAATAAACTTTTTATCGTAGTAATTTGACTGAAAAATACTGTGGATTATCTGTATTTTCCTTCTTATTCCTTGTAACTTTCTTTTTCTTTTTCTTTCACATTGTACTAGCTAGAAGTTTCAGCAGCATTGAATAAAAGCAATGACAGCAAATAGCCTTAGCCTGTTACTGGTCCCAAGGTGAAATTTTTTGATGTTTTGGTATTGAATATATAATTGCTATATCTGTGTATGTGTGTGTATGTCCACATGTGTGTGCTATAAAACCCTTATCAGGTTAAGAAAGTCACCTTTGATTCCTAGTTGGGCAGGAGTTGTTATCACAAGTAAATATTGAATGTTATCAAACGTCTTCTGCCTCCATTGAGATGATCATACAGTTTTTCTTCTTTTAATGAATTATGTGGTAAACTACGTTTAGAAATTTTCTGATGTTGAACCAGCTTTGCATTCATGAAATGAATTTAAGTTCTTCTTAGTTAATTATCTTTCTAATCTTTAGCTAGTGTCAATATGTTAATGTGGTGAGGAGTTTTGCATGTTTATTAGTAAAATACTTCTGTGACTTTTTCTGTCTCTTGCAACTATGTCTGATATCAGTATCAAGGTTATCATGGCCTCATAAAATGACTTGGGATGTGGTTCCTTCTACTCTACTCTAGAGAAGAATTTAAATAATAATTGGAATGGTTGTTTTCTTTAATGTTTAACGTATCTTGCCTATAACATCATCTGGGATTGCTCTATTTTTGGAGGGAGAATAAGAGTTCATTACCCAAATTTAATGGTTCTAAATGGTTATATTCATTTCCTCTTGAACCATTTTGGAAGTCAATGTTTTGTTAGTAATTTGTTCTTTTCATTTAAGTTTTCAAATTTATTGGCAGTAAGTGGGATGTCATTTTCTCATTATATTTTAATTTCTGCTGCATCGGTAGCATATTAGCTTCCTAGGGACTGCTGTTGCAAAGTACCAGAAAGTGGGTGGCTTGGAAGAATGGACACGTGTCGTCTCACAGTTCTGGAGGCTAGAATTTGACAATGAAGTTGTTGAGGGTGTTGTTCCCCTGAGAACTCTAATATGTTCCATGCCTCTCTCCTCACTTCTACGTCAGCTGGAAATCCTGGGCATTCCTTGTCCTGCAGGTGCGTCACACCAGTCTCTGCCTTCATCTTCACATGTCATTGTCCCCTGTCTACATCTCTGTTTCTTCTTACAAAGACATCAGTCGTATGGGGGTACAGCCCTCCCTACTGACTTCATCTTTACTTGATTATAATTGCAAAGACATCATTTTTGTTTGGTTGGTTTTTTTGAGACACAGTCTTACTTGTCACCCTGGGTACAGTGCTGTGGAGTCATAGTTCACAGCAACCTCAAACTCTTGGGCTCAAGTGATCCTCTTGCCTCAGTTTCCCGAGTAGCTGGAATTATAGGCACAACCACAATGCCTGGCTATTTTTAGTGATGGGGTGTCATTCTTGCTTAGGCTGGTTTTGAACTCCTGACCTCAGGCCATCCACCTGCTTCAGCCTCCCAGAGTGCTAGGATTACAAGCATGAGCCACCGTGCCCAGGCTAAAAACCTCGTTTTTAAATGGGGTTACATTAATAGGTATTGAGGATTAGGAACTCTATATGTGTTTCAAGGGGACATAATTCAATCCATGGTAAGTAGTTAAATCCTCTTTCTCATTTCTAATATTGCTATTTTTAGCCTTTTCTCCTGATACTGTAGTTATTCTTGCTGGCAGTTTTCAATTGCATTCATCTTTTTAAAGCAGCATCTTTTAGCTTTGTTAACTTTACTATTTCATCTTGGTTTTTTTCTGTTTCATTAATACTGCTCTTTATTAATTCATCCCTTTTTACTTTAAAAAAATATTATTCATAGGGGAGGGTGAGAGATTGGTAGCTTCTTGCCTAATGAGCACAATGTAAGGGTTACAGCATACCCCCTCTGTGAAGGGTTCAAGTATAACTTGGCCTTTGCCGGACAGATGCAAACGATGTAAACTAATCGTTTGTCCCTCATATTAATCCAAAATTTTAAAAAATAGAAAAAAATCATTCATTGGTTTGTTCTAGAATAATTTAACTTAGACCTTTCGCTTTCTGCTATTCAGACATCCTTCCTTCCTAATATACAAGCATATAAGCTATATATTTTCTTCCAATCATCTCAAACCATTTCTAACTATTATTTTTTTACCCTAAATTTTAATATGCAATGTTATCCTGATAAATCAATATTAAGTATTTTCTCATTTCCATTATGATTTCTTCTTTGACCTTAGAGTTATTTAGAAGTGTATCTTTAAATTTGCAAATATAGGATTATTTTCAGTCATCTTTGCCTTATTGATTTCTTAATTTTTTTGTAATCAAAGGCTGTAATCTGTAAGATACGGGGTGAAACATGAGACTTGCTTTATGACATACTAGTCGACAATTTTCTTAAACATTCCAGGTATACTTTGAAAAGAGTGTATCTTTCCCTTTCCTTGGGTACAGAATTCAATATATATCCATTAGATAGATCAAGCTTGTTGAAATTTTATAAATTCTTTGATTTTTCTGTTGTTGGATCTAACAGATTTTGGCATGTTCCAACTGTATTTAAACCCCACCCCAACTTTTCTACTTTTTTTGTCTATCATAATTCTGCTTGTTTTTGACTCCTCCAAGTTACTCATTATTCTTATTACTTTGTTCCGTATTTAGATTACCCACATATTATATTTTCTTTCTGTTGCCATTCCTTGTAGATCTCAAAATTTTCTACTGTATTCATTCATTTTTCCCGAAATACATCCCAGTCTAGAAATTCCTTTAGTGAGAATCTGTTGTTGGAAACTCAGCTAGTTTTTGGTTGTTGGAATCTTTATTTTATCCATATTGTTGGAAGATTTACTGGTTATTATGTACGTCTAGATTAAGACTTATTTTCTTTCTATTCTCCAAGGCCATTTGCTATAAAATGGCCATTTGCTAAAAAAAAAAAAAAAAGTCCAGGACAAAAGGCCCTCCATGTCTCTCTTCACAAGATACCCAGAAACTTGAGAAACCCTAGAAATTGTCTTCTAACAATTTCAAAATAAAAAGTTAACATAAGTTAAAGAAAACAGCCAGCAAAATGATTCAGGCCTATAATCCTAGCACTCACTCTGGGAGGCTGAGTCAGGTGGATCACCTGAGCTCAGAGTTCAAGGCCAACCTGAGCAAGAGTGAGACACCCCCCCCCCAATCTCTTAAAATAGCCAGGCATTGTGGTGGGTACCTGTAGTGCCAGCTACTTGGGAGGTTGAGGAAAGAGGATCACTTGAGCTCAGGAATGTGAGGTTGCTGTGAGCTGTGACGCCACAGCACTTTACTGGGGGGAAGGAATGACAAAGTGAAACTCTGTCTCAAAAAAAAAGAAGAAGTTAAAGAAAACAAATGGAAATCCTAGGAAAGGTGTTTCTACCTCTATGTAAAAATGAGAAACTTGACTACGTCATAGTGTTAACGAGAAGAATCACAACTAAAACATGCAAATTACCCCAAACCCCAGGCTTATCCTCTACGCTTTGCCCACAGAGGCCCATTTCTAATGCCCATTCTTTGGCATTGTACAAACCACCAAACCAGACAGGGCCTCTCTGATGCAGTGTCTCTTGTTTTTTAAAAAAATATTTCCAGCCAGCCAGACGGGGTGGCTCACAACTGTGCAGTCATCCTAGCACTCTGGGAGATTGAGGCAGGAGGATTACTTGAGTTCAATAGTTTGAGACCAGCCTAAAAGTGAGACCCCGTCTCCACTAAAAATAAAAAAATTAGCTGGGCTTAGTGGTTTGTACTTGGTAGTCCCAGCTACTTGGGAGGGTGAGACAGTTGGATTGCTTGAACCCAATTTGAGGTTGCTATGAGCTATGACGAGACTGCTATACTCTACCCAGAGGGATAGAGCAAGACTATTTCAAAAAAAAAAGAAAAGAAATATTTCCTTCAAAATCCGTTAAGTTGTCTTCTAACAACACAATAATCATTTTCCTTATAATCAAATAAAAATAAATGTTGCCTCACAAGTATAACTGTATCTGTGTGTATTTTAGGGTGTTGTCCTTAAAATTAAGAGTATTCCCCAAAATCCATATCAGCAAGGCTGTGGTACTGATCTGATCATCTAAACTAAATATCTCCTGCTGTATTTCCTGTTGTTCTGTCTTCAGAGCATAGATACTCTCTTCCTTGTGAAATGCCTTCTGGACATGAAATTTTTCAAAGCATCACTTCTGGAATAAACTCTGAAAACTTTTGCCAAAAGAGAAGAAAAGGAAAAGCTTAAAATAATTAAGGGGGGGAAAGGAGCAGGGAGTAAAATGAGTTATGGCTGACCACAGACCATCTTTATTTCAAAAGGCAAAGCAAAGGGTTAAAAGGGCCCAAGCCACTCTCTCTTAAAATGGGCGTTACACCCGCAGCCTGCCACTGATGTTCAACCTCCTTCATGGCAACATCATTGAAAGAAGGACGTCGGGGCTGAAAAGTGGCCCTCAAGTGTGTGTGTCCTGCTGAACCGACCTGGTGAGATCTCTGTCTAGGGCAAGGTTTCTCAAATCTTAGTGAGCACCAGGACCACCTGGGCACTACCCCCAGAGTCTCTGATTCAGCGAGTCCAGGGTGGGCCACATTCGGGGTGTGAGTTCAAGGGTAGCCTAGATTAGGGCATGAACACCCTTATCTTCACCTTCACGTCTCAGATTCCAGCACTTAGAGGTACTCAGTGACTATACGGTGAATACTTGAGTTGGGAGCTGCTTTATTTTATCTCTTAATTTCCTCACCTGGGTAGAGGTCTGCCATTTCAAGGAAGTATTATAGGAAGGAGTTGAGTATTTCTAGTATCCAGACTAAGAAACATGCCCAGAGGACCTTTTCCCAGGCTGCGGGCCCATTGCCCCACTAACTTTTGGACCTGTCCACCCTTGAACCAAAGGAGAACTAAGAAATGAAGAAGTGAAGAAGAAACAGGAGGGCAGCTGGAAGTGGTGAGCCACCCACACGAGACGCCTGAAAGAGAGAAAAGAGAACCGAGCCTGGAAGCCGGCAGAGGTCACCGCCACAGAGCCCAGGCAGGGCTGCAGGGCCTGGTCAAGCCTAAGGAGGGGCCAGGAGAGCAGCGTCCAGCAGGCTGGCCACTACCCCCGGCCAGCCTCGCCACCCCAGCACTGACACTCCAAACACCTGAGACCTTGTGTTCCCCTGGGGCTGTCCCCAGGGCAAGGACCCAGGTCAGCTTCACACACACACACACACACACACACACACACACACACACACACACACACCCCATTACCACAACAGTATGTGTATGGGGGGTGGTGTGGGGAGGTGACAACTCTGCAATTGTAGACTGCAATTGATTTGCTGCTCCTTAGAGGACCCAAAACTTTTGCTTAAAGAAAAAAAAAAAAATGCAGACAGGCCCCCATCCCCGATTGGCTAGCAGTGAACTCTGGAATGCCTTGGTTACCGTATATGCTCACATAGAAGATGCTGCAGCAAAAGAAGTGTATCCCACTTTCTACGCCATGCTGGAGTAACAATGGCAAAACAGCACATTTATTTCCCTATGAAGGTCTCAGCCCCCCGCCAGTCTCCACTTGCAGGCATGATGACCATCCCAGCAATCCCAGTTTTTCAGGCCCCCCAACCCCAGGCTGGAAACTGAGGCACAATTCCACAATTCCAAACTATGGAATTGACAAGAGGGAGAACAAGGACTTCTCTGATGTCTCTTCTCGAGGCTCACTCATCTTTTAAACACACACTGCCATTTCTTTTTCTGGGGCCTCTCATAGGCAAGTATATATGGCATTTCCTGAAGGAATGTGCTCTTCCCAATCTGCCACCTTTCTGAATTAGAGTGATCTTCTAGCTGATCAATTCTCCAGTGCCTGGATCTCTCCTCCCCCACCGCCTCCCCCCCCACCCCAAACCTTCTGCAGCCTTCCAGCCCTCCGGACAGCCTCACATTCTTCCACCTCCACCCCTGGCCAGGAGAGTGAAACACAGGAGCGAAGAACAGGGCCAGGGAAGGAAGGGAGCCTGTGAATGTCCGAATGTGTGCTCAGTAACAGTCCAAAGGCAAAAGGAGAGTAAAATATAAAAAAGTAAAGTTAGGTCACCACCATGTTGTATTATCCTTGCTTCTGCAACCCTTCATTCCTACAGGTAAATCACAAGCAGTTTGAAATAGAGGGCCTCAGACAGAAATAGCATTTGCCCTGTTAGTTTTTTAGGAGCCAGCTCTAAGGATCAGAGAAGTTTGTGACCTGACTAAGGTCACACAGCCAGTTCCTAGCACATCCAGGGCTAGAACTCAAGTCTCCATCCCCCACACCTGGTTTTTACTCATACACATGTGCATGGTTCTTGGCTGTCTCTTCTTTGGATCAGGCCCAAGGGTTAAACCAGTGAGGCGGGTGACAGAATGGGGACTTTAACGGGTGGGCTCTTGGAGGACAGGAAAAAGAAGCTACCAATTGCTCTAGTGTAGGGGTAGACCGACCCGTCCACAGGCAGGCTCCTTTAAGGACAGTGACAGTCTCCCAAGGACACTTGCTTGCACAAACCCACAGCAATTGGGGGGGACTGAAATTTGATCTTTTTCTTAATTTCTGTTTAATTTTTCCCCTTGTACAGGGCTTCTAAAGAGCCAGTGAAAACCCCAGCCAGACATACTGAACCACTGAGAAACACAGAAAAGAGAGGTGCTCATCCCTGCGGGGTGACCTTGGAGCTAAGGGACGATCTCACCAGCTCTGCCTCCTTGGTGCTCCCACAGCTCTGAGTGCTGATGCAGGCAGGGCTCTCCTGCTCCTCCCCGCGTGCCTCTGCACATGTGCAGGTTCACATGCACACGGATTCTCCCACAGGGGAGCTCTGGCCTGTTTCTTTGTGTGTGTGCACACACACGTGTGTTGTTACACACACCCACTTCCTCTCCTGCTGCTCACTGCCACAATGCTATGAGAATCCAGCACAAGGTTTGCATTAGTGAAGCACATTTTTGTGCTGTGGATGTTGAACAGGGGGTGGGGGATATGGGGAAGTTGGGGGGAGAGACTGTTGTCCATGATGGATAGGTTTTCAAAAGGACTTCCCAGGGTGGTCCTTTAGGGGGTTGGGATGGAGCTCACAACCTTCCCTGTCTTGGTGTAATGTCTGGTTTGGGGGTCTGTCTGCTCTGTCGCCACTCACCACACCTGCATTCATCCCGCACTTCTCCTCCGTGGTGATCCTCCACTTCCCTCAACACCCTTCACTTCTAGTTTACTCAGTTCAAAAATACTTTGTTCTCCTTTAAGAACACAAAGTGACACGCCCCCACGCCCCAGGGTGCTTGTTCTTGGTTATGAATGTGGCAGCTCTTAAGAAGAGGGTATGGTCTGAGGACCAGAGCTCATGAAACATCACCTGTCATCCCTGTGTTTTCAGTCTCTACGCATCTGTTCAGAATGCTGAGGTTTTCTCAAACTTTGTAGCAGGGTTTCCCAGGATCATCATCCTTATGGATGAATGCAGACAGAATGAGAGCCTAGATAATGAACCAAAAGTTCACCTCTGGATTCTCAATATCTTGTACCATGCCTCAAAAACAATTAGCCTGTGTTGGATGAATGAATAATAAAAATAACTAGGATTCTGCCGAAGCTTAATTTATAAATCACTTTCCTTCAGCTCAGCTAACTTAACTCTATTGTTTTAAAGAAGGAAATGAGCTTCTCAGAGCTTAGGTGACTTGCCTCCTGACCGGTAAGTGGTAGCAGGTGATGTTTTTTGTGTGTGTGTGTGTGTGCGCGCGCGCACGGAAGAGGATTCAGCTCCCTGATGTGAAGTTCTATGACGTTCCCATCTTGTCACACTATTGGGGGAACCTAGAACCACTGTTGTAAAAAAGGGCCACTGCCCTCCGGGGGTACTGTTAACCTAGCTGTGGAGTCAGAAGCTACAGAGGAAATAATTCTGAACAATTCGGGGAAGTGGGTGCTAATCACACAACACAGGAAAGCTTTGGGGATGGACAGCCCCTGAAGACAGGAATGAATTGGGGCCATTATCCCAGTTGAAAGAGGAGAAAGTGGAAGGGCCATAAAGAAATGCAGCGGTTCACCCAGGGTCAAATCCAGGAGAACAAAAGCAAGTTAATCAAATCCTTAATCCAGTTGAAGGGTTTTCAAAGAGCTTTTGGGGATAGGTGGAATGGCAGACTAGAGGCTCAGACCTCCAAGGAAGGGCCTACCCATCAATCCCCGATCTAGCTTTTTCTTCAAAGGAACAAAAGGAAGTTCTTTCTACTACTGGGGCAGAATATCTCAAAGTAAGTTGCGTGGCATACTGCTGTCTGCCTCCAAATGTCCTATGAAAGAACAAACAGCTTTTAGAATAAACAAGTTTTGGAGTTACTTTATGCCATCTAAGTCTTGGAAATTTATGTATTAAAGGCTCTGAGAAGTCCTATGGGCAAAAACAAAAGTAAAGCCGAAAAAGGAAAAAAATAACAACAAGAAAATGAGTCGAAGTAAGGGGAAAAACCCTCCGCTCTAAACCCCCCCCCCCTTTTTTTAACCCAGTGTTATTTTTCCAGGGAACTTTTAATTCCCCATCCCAAGGAACACCTGTCAATAATACTAGAAAGTAAATATCCGAGGAACACACTTTGGGAAACAATGTCCAGAGCCCTCAGCGTATAGTAGGGGTTTTGGTAGGTAATGAGCCTCCAGGCCCTGGGGATGATAAGCAAAGTCTGGATGCCTGTGGCTGAGTGCATGACTTTGGGTAGACAGTGGAAGGAGATGGCCTACTAGGCCCCCTGCTTGGGTTTCCCTAACTGACCAGTACAGCCAATGTCTCCTCTGCCATCCTGGCCCTAGGAAGTGGCAGAGCATTGCCCTCTCTGAAGGATCTGCAAGCATAGGGAATCTTTTGTCTGGGATAGGTTGTAGGGACCATCCTGCAAGCTGACTTTCCAAGGATCTTCCAGCTCTTAGATCCCCCAGCTCATATGTAAAAATGAATGTGTGTTTTCCTTACCTTCCGGAAGGAGTCTCAGTGGCCCCAGCCTATCACTCAGATGAACCCGACGTGTGATGAGCACACTGCGTATCTCCCTCAGAGTGCTGCTGGGACTCAGCTCTCAGACACCCAGTCAACCCCCGACAGGGACCTGACGGGTGACTACAGCAGTGATTTTCAACCCGTGCGCCAGGAGAGGATCTTAGGTGTGCCGCGAGAATTTTTAAAGATCATTAAATTATTTTCAAAAGAAGTTCAAAGCACTTTTTTTTTTTTTAATCAGCATAATCTAAGTGTGCTGCAGAAGTTTAACTATAAGTTCAAGTGTGCCATGAGATAAAGAAAGTTGGAAAATGCTGGTCTAGAGCCTCCTAAAGTGCTAGGTTTCGGAGGGGTTGAGGTCTTGCTACTGTAAAGTTAAATGCCCTAACCCCCAGCTCACTACTCTCTTGCTCCCTACCCAACCCTGCTCTGGCCCTTAGATCTCTTAAAGTCCCCAGATAAAACCCCTATCCTAAAGTCTCTGGGGCAGCAACCCTCTCCCCTTTCCCCATTCACCCACGTTCTTTTCTTTCTTCTTCCCTCTCCCCCATATCTCCTCCCTACTTCTGTTTCTCCCCTCTTTCCCCAGCTGGGGCTTCCTTCCCCTCTATTGAGCTGTCAGTTTTGCTCCACTCAAGCAGCTGGCTCCAAGGAACATCTCTTGGGTTGGCCCTGGGCCAATCTCTTCCCTCCAGCTGCCTGATTTGGGATGATCTTAGCAAGAAATGTCTGTGTGGCTGGTGTCTTCAAAAGACTCCCTTCACTAGTTGTCTGGGTTAAAAAGCACACTTGGAGAATATCTGCATTTGTCTGGAGCGGCACATCTGGCCAGTTGTTGGCACATTTGACATCCTCAGCCACCAAGGCGACTGGCTTGGCTGCCTAGAAGAGAATGCAAGTTTGCAGGGTACAGGTTTGGAAGGTGTCTTGGCTCTTTCAGGGAGACAGTGTTCTGTTCCATGGCCCTAAAATAGTTTAGTTCCTGTAAGAAACTCGGGCTTGGCTTGGAAAATCCAGATGTGTGCAGAGATGAAGTTGAGAGAAGGGAGGGGGGGCTCACATCCTGCATTTGCCCCAGGAGCTCAGGGGCCTGCAGTGGGCAAGAATGAAGATTAGAGAGGCTGCTGGGAGGCCCAGGGAAAAGGTCATGACCTGCTAAATACACAGGCAAAAGGGGCCCCACAGCCTGGGTCCCCAGGTGAAAGAGCAGGAAATGGGAATGTCTCTGGGTCCTGACATGTGGTTGTAATGATCACAGACCCCTTTAGCTCAAAGGGACCTCAGAGGTCACCTCCATCCTCCTGCTTCTGGGCAGGGCTATATCTAAATTAGTCAAGATGTGCAGGCAGCTCTGCTCTTAAAGGTGCCTGGGGAAGGAAAAACGGACTCCTTTTCACTGAATATTAGGCTCCTGATCCTGGTGTTAACTTTTCTCAGATCATCCAGAAAGGTCACAGTTTACAAAGGCTGCATGAGAAATTGCTTTGCAACTTGGCTGGGTATGCACCCTGCTGGGTCTTTGGTCAATAGTGCATTGTGATCACAAGCTTCTCAGGCAAGAAAGCTCTGGCTATCCAGCCTCAGCTGCTGTTCAGGGTCTGTGCCCATCCCTGTGATGTAGGCAGCATTTAGGATGGTGCTTGGCTGCACAGCAAGCACTATGTGTTAGATATCACTACAATTGCTGCTGTGATGGCAGCTTTCAGTGGAGATGGAAATCACTTATTCATCAATGTCCTTCTTCAGAGTACCCACTGCCTGCAATGCTCTGTTCTAAAGACAGAGAGGGGTTTGGGGTATCATTTCTGGGATGTCTTTCCTGACCTGCCTCCCACTCTGTCCTTCCAGCCAGCTTATCTCCCCTCCATTTCTCTGTGTTCCCAAATCACATTAGCTAGCCTTTTTGAAGAGTCAGGAGAGCCTGGGTCAGGGTCCTGCCCACAGGCTCTGAACAGGTTAGTCTAGAATACATTATCCAATGCTGGATAATTTTGAGAGTGAAAGGGGTGGGCCATCAGGCACAAACCAGGAGTTTTCCAGGCAAAGTATCACATTGATCTCCTAGCCCTGGGATTGAATAAAGTCACCACAATTTGTTCCTTAGCTGACCCTGAGCAATGTAATTCATGTTTTAGGCTCAGGTTTCTTACTGGTAAAACCTACCAAGGTAAAATATCTACCCCCTAGGGCAGATGATCTCAGTCGTGGAGGTACGTGAGTGGTCTCTGGGATGTCTGTCCAAGATGAAGATCTCAACCCAACCTTGGGAAACTCTGACCCAATGGGTCAGGGATATTGCCTAGGAATCTGCATTTGGAGAGTCACCTCAGGGATTCAGAGAAGTAGTCCAACCTTTCAGAAATATTGCCTTTGAGTCATGGTCAAGACCATGAAACTGACCTGAGTACAGGCCCGGACCCAAAGGGGAGGTGGAGTGCCCTGCTGTAGAGTTGTCCCCGGGCGCTGTGACTGATTGTTGATGCAGGTAAGAGCAGCTCCTGGGGCCAGACCCTAGCTGCAATCACCCTATTCCTGCTGCTCACCTTCCTGAGTCATCCCCAAGCTCAACTCCCAAGACCTGGGTGGACCTCAGATTTGCTGAGAAATCTGGCTGAGAGGTCTGACCGTTAGATGGGTTTCATCCTGAAATGACTGAGTGAAAACTGAAAGTAAAACTCAAAACCACTCACTTAGCCCTGCTTCCTTCCTCCAGCAAGTGCTGAGTTCAGCTCAGCCACACCAGTCTTTGGGGCCTTGTTCTGCTTTACGCTTCCCAGCCCAAACCCTGAACCTTACCAGAGGTAGTGCCTCAGTCCCTACTCTTGGCATGGCCTCAGGACTCTGTTCGTCATGCCTCCACCACCCACGCAGAAAAGGCTGGGGTACTGCGGGAGACACACCCTTCCAGCAGAGCAGACAGCCCAGCCCTCTTTTCAACTCTGGCTCCTTTTTCTTGACTGCATTTATTAAATGAGAACCAATTTTTCCATTGTAAAAATTTATCCAAGACACGCGTAATAGCCAAATCTTTTAAGATGCATATGAAGCATAATACAACACTGTATTGGTAACATTTAAGTCACAAACACAAAATCATGACATTTACTAATATATATTTTACTATAGAAGTGAGATATGCGTTTGTAGCAAACACTCTAATACTGCAGAGATATAAAACTTTGTTCTTAGAATCTTATCCTCCAAACCCACCTCTTTTAATAGTTTAGATTTTTTTTTTTAATTAATGCTATATTGTAGTTAGTCTCTGCAACAGGGTTGCTATTGAGAAGTTAACTTGCCCAAGATCACTCAGCTGGGAAGTAGCAGGGCCGCCTGGTGGGGTCTTGAGAGGAAGTGCAAACAAGCTGCTACTAGAGAAAGAGATATCTGGGGTCCAACACACTGAGAATGGGGTGACCCAGTCTGTTCGCACTTGCCTGGGAGACAGGAATGGCCTCAGCAAACACACAGACTGTCCAAGAGCACAGCTTCACGGCTGGAATTATTGATAAATATTGAAAGCTAAAAGGCAATTTAGGAATCACTGAGTCACACCCCTTAGTTTCATAGATATGGAAACTGAGATGCCAAAATCCAGTGTTAGATGGGCCAGCCAGCTTCACCCTGGGGTACAGGAGGCTTCCCGAGTCGTGCACCAGCCTACACAGTTTGAAGCTATCCATTTCCTGACCTCAGAGTCCAGGGGTGCATTCCCATGCCCATCTGCCTGCCTTCCCTTTTCACAATTCCTTTCTTGCACTTTGCAGAAAAAAATTGCACCTTTCACTCATTCTGCAACTTACTATGAACATTCTGGGGCATGAAACAAAGGGGTAAACAGAACCTTGGCATCAGATTTCTTTACTTCAGGTTCTAGGATTACACATTATTTTAGGTTGACGCTCCATGGTAGAAGTGGGAGAAAGTTTGTGTGTCATGGGGTCCACTCAATTCAAATATAGTACAGACAGAGGAAGGAAGGATGATACATTTTTATTTAACAATCTCATTTCTTCTTTCCTCCTGCAAACGTCAAAAAAGGCCTTACCCCAAGGAAAGACCTGTAAGAGAACAGCCGAAGGGTTATCTGTATGAACTATTAGAGAGGTCGTCGTTTCATCCAGCAGATAAGCTGATAGCAAATCCTTGCCTTTTCTATCAATCCACCTGAAAATCAGAATTTAGGGCTGGGCTCAGTGGCTCGTGCCTATAGTCCTAGACTCCCAGAGTCTGAGGAGGGTGACTTGCTTGAGCTCAGGAGTTTAAGACCAGCCTGAGCAAAACAAGACGCCGTCTCTATTAAAAATATAAAAATAAGCTGGGCTCAGTGGCTTGTACCTATAGTGCCAGCTACTTGGAAGGCTGAGGGCAGGAAGATCGCAGGAACCCAGGAGTTTGGGGGTGCTGTGAGCCATGATGATGCCACGACACTCTACCCTGGGTGACAGAGTGAGACTCTGTCTCAAAAAAGAAAAAAAAAGAAAGGTCAGAATTTAGAAAGGAGATGGTTGTCCTAGGGACAGGCGCTAACATTTTCCTGGCCACCTACCTGTCTAGCTGCATCACATTCCATCGTTTCTTGGTGAGTTCAGCTCCTAGATCACTGTAATTTTCTCTGGTCCCATCTTTTAAGTCTTGAAGTTAAAATACAGTAAACATGCTTCTTTGAACACTTCTTTCCCAGCAATCATGTCCTCTACCCTACTCCATCACCTGCCCGCAGGATCGTACACCAGACATTGTTATTACGAATAATTTCAATCCCACCATAATCTCACCTTCCTGCATTCTAGTCTATAATTTCACCTCCTGTCTTCCCATCTTCTACTTCTCTGGAACTTCTATTTGAATAATCCTTGGACCCCACCAGACCCTCTCACCCATCAATGTTACCTCTTTTTCACTGTCCTCACTCCCTCTCCTCTTCTTACCCACCTTAAATGATGGCCAGTCATTATGACAACCCCGTTGAATACATCTTCAATTCCTTACCTCTTTCTTGCTTTGTCACAGTAAGATGGGAGCTGAGAAGCCCAAGGCAGCTGGTGGAGGTCAGAGATACCCCTAGGAATCTATGAGCATCCCTGATGCTTCTTAGAAGCTCTGGGAGTCCCTGTGCTCCAGGGAATAGCAGACTCTAGACCAGGGGTCCTCAACTTTTTAAACATGGGGCCAGTTCACTGTCCCTCCAACCATTGGAGGGCCAGACTATAGTTTTAAAAAAAACAAAACCTATGAACAAATTCCTATGCACACTGCACATATCTTATTATTATTTTTTTTTTATTAAATCAAAGCTGTGTACATTGATATGATCATGGGGCATCATACACTAGTTTCACAGACCGGTTGACACGTTTATATCACACCGGTTAACATAGCCTTCCTGGCAATTTCACAGTTATTGTGTTAAGACATTTACATTCCACATTTACTAAGTTTCACATATACCATTGTAAGATGCACCACAAGTGTATTCTCACCAATCCCCCTCCCTCCATCCACCTCCCCCCTCCCTTTCCCCCCTTTCCCCCCTTTCCCCCTTCCCCCTATTCCTAGGTTGCAAATGGGTTACAGCATTCATGTGAAAGCC
>CAUYPK010167870.1:0-19271 GCA_963574355.1 Loris lydekkerianus | reverse complement strand
ATTCTTGGTTAATGAGCCAGTAATATTGGACCTCGACCTGATTTAACTGCCTCTAACCTTTTTTTTGGGATACAGGGCCCAAAGGTGAAGGGTAAATAAGGGTAGCAGGGGAAGAAGGTAGGGTGAAAAACAATGTAGGCCATCCTTTTGTAAACCACAAAGAAGAAATAAGTCAGTATCGAATGCAACCAATGACAATTAATTTCTATGAAAAATAACAAACAGAGCAAAGTAGAAAGTAGCAGAGGTGTATTACTCTATACACTCACTGGTTAGTGAGAAAGTCTCCAATGAGCTGATATGTAAGTAAAGACCTGGAAAGAACGGAAAGAAGGGGGCCTTCAGGAGCACTCACTGAACAGCATTCAAGGCAGTGAGAATAAGAAATATGTAATTTGTGAAATGAAAGTGGGTTTGTCATGCTTCAAAAATAACAATACAGAATGACCAATCCAGTAGTGAAGGGGAGTGACATAAAGGACATGTCAAAAAGGTAGCCAGAGCGAGACCATGAAGGGCTTCACTGGACACTGTGAAGATGTGAGCTTTGATCATGATGAGACAGGGCAAGCTGTTGCCAAGCTTTTTTTATTTGGGGACATGCATGACCTGACTTAAATTTTAATTAGCTCACCCTCACAGCTGTGTTGTGAACAGGCTGTAGGAAGGCACACTGTGGCAGCTGGGTGACTGAATAGATGCCTGTACCCAAGCTAGTGAAAATAATGGCTTTGGTAAGAGAAGTTGCTTGAAGCATTTGGATATGGGGCATTTTGAAAGAAGCTCAGGCAGGATTTCCTGATGGATTGGATCTAGAATGTGAGAAAAACAGATGTCAAAAATTGCTCCAAAGTTTTAGCACTAGATTGCAACTTCTGACATTTTAAGTACTTTATGATATAATCTTTTTTATAGTTCTCAAATCGCTTTACATGGATAGATCTTTATTTCTCATAACATAGCCAGCGTCCTGAACTGGGAAACTCCTGGGATTGGCCTCAATTGGGAAGTGTTATAGCACCTTATAGGCATGCTATAATTTTTTGTTAAATGGATAAGTGTGGTTTTGGCTGTCAACTTTAATGATATACTAGTTCTGATATATTAGATTCTCAGATTACAAACTAACCGAAAAAGAAACACAAATTTCCACTTGGTACACAGAGAAGATAATGTGATAGGCTAAAGGAATTTGAAACTGAAGGCTCTAAAAGACTTAACTCTCTCAACGTATTCAGCAAATACTAGGCTCTGAGAAGGTGAACTATTATTTAGTTGCTATTGACATACATTCCAGTGAGTTTATTAGAAACATCTTTGCTTGGTTTCTTTCTGGATCTCTATTTGTGAATCATACTTGGTGCTTAAGTGCTTAAGAAACAACAGATATATATGTCATCCTAACCTGGTTAAATAAAATTGGCATTACAGGTGTACGTAATTGTAACAGATTCAAAGAAGTGTATTTCTTTATTTTAAAATACGTGGATGTTCTTTGGGAAACAAAAGATTCCAAATATTTTTATCTGAGCAAGTTTTTATAGTTTATAGGGTAACACATGTATGTGTCTATGAATGTTTTAAAAAAATTTCCATGGCTACTTTAGATTATTTTGAAAAATCTACTTTCTACTGGAGGTTACTGAGTGTAGAAAACATTTCAGCAGCTTAAAGATTCTGTATAGTTTTTAATATGTATTACTATACATATATATATATTGTTTAAAAAACTAGTTATGTGTGCACACACATATATGCATATGTATTATGTCTGACAATTAAATTCAAAAACTCATCCTAGAAAAAGTGCTACATATCTACTTTGCTGAGTATAGCTATAGTCACTTTTGAAATACTTTCCTTATATGTTAATGTCAAGATTATCATGTAGAGATGAGATAATTTCTCTGTGGTAGGATATAATCCCAAAGTTTATGGGGCCCTTGGAAATTTATCAAGTCTTTAGCTCAGCAATTTTATATTCACATTGCCAGTTAATGTAGAACTTCTCAAATGTTTTCAAACAAGTCTTTTTGGATATGTGTGTTCCAATACAATTTTATAAAGGCTGGCAGAGGGAGATTTGTAGGTACTTTGCTAAGCCTTGCTGCATAGTATTTGACTGCCACACAAGGTTTTTAGCAACCATCAGAGAACATTCATCTCCCTCAGCTCATGTTTTCTTCCCAGTTAGCAGCTACTTAAAGTAGTTTGGTTCCCTCCCAGACTCAGGAGCTCCCAGTTGAGTTTCTTCAGGGAAACGCATGGACTGGCTCTCATTTTTGGACTCTGAATCTCCAAATCACTTTAGCACTGATACCTATGTCTACTCTTCTCTTCTCACCTCAGCCAAATTGAAGGCAATGGCCTCATCCTGATGTTGGGAAACATCTTTGAATCAGTTTCAACATATTACTACTTCTTCATTAAATGAATTGAATAGAATATTGGACATGTGTTTATTTGCATTACATAAGATTTATGATGTTACATATTCAAGGTTACTCTCTAACAGTATTTTAAAAATTGCAAACTTTGAATTGACATAAAGACTCTGTGTTAAATGCATCATGCATAACCTCTTACAAAAAACCCAACACAACCAATTGCCACTTTTTTCATTATGATTTCTTCGTCTTTTTTTCCTTTTTTCACTGTGTTGAATAGTGCCCTCCCAAAATTTATGTCTTTTTGGAACTTGAGAATGTGACATTTTAGGAAATAGAGTATTTGGAGATATAATTAGTTAAGGATTTTGAGACAAAATCTTCTTGGATTTAGGGTGAGCCCTAAATTCATTAAGTGGTTGTCTTAGAAGAAGACACCAAGGTAAAGGGAAGGCCATGTGAACATGAGAGATTGAAATTACGCTACCATAAGCCAGTGTAACAAAGCCAAGAAACACCAGATGCTTGAAGAAGCAAGAAAGCATCGTCCTCCAGGAATCTTTAGAGGAAACACTGAAACCTTGACTTTGGACTTCCGGCCTTCAGAACAATAATAAGACAAATTTCTCTTGTTTAAACTGCTGAATTTTTGATAATTTGTTACATAAACTGTAGGAAACTAATACAGTGTCCATTCTGAGTCTCTTTCTTTTCTACTATTTCCTTTCTATACATATCACAAGGCAGCAGAGGGCAGCTCCTTATCTGTAAAATAATCCCACATACATCAAGCAATTTCCACAATTAAAAATGACCTCCATCTATTTTCTTCAAATACAATTTTATAAAGCCAAGCTTATAATTTTAAATTAAAAATGAGTTTTTTCTCCTGCAGTAGTAAAAAGCATTTTATTTAATATCATTTTCATTATCTATAAACTAGTTTCTATTACAAGGGTATTTCAATTTCCTCACTCTATTTTTGAAAATCCAAGTTTTGAGGTATTTGTTATAATAAGTATTGTCATGTATGTCTACTTTTGCTTGTCTATGTTTTCAAAAGAGTATTTAGAGAAATAGAAAATATTTAATCAAAATGTATAAGCATTTTTCATTCCTTGATTCATAATGCAAAATGGTATTTTCACATTATACATACTCAAGAGCATTAAGCATTGGAATTTCCATTTTCACCTTACTTTATGAAAAAAAGAAAATTGTGTTGCTTAAATATACATTTTTAATTGTCAGCAAATTTGAATAATTTAAAAACACTTAACTTTTAATATTAAACATATTAACTTTTATATAAGCTATTTTTAAAATTTCTCTGCTGTGTCGCTTGTCCATTTAAGGGCTATATTAGTTTGCTAGGGCTTAACAAATATCATGCACTGTGTAGCTTAAACAGGAGAGCTTTATTATCCCATAGCTCTGGAGGCTGGAAGTCTGAGGTGAAGTTGGAGGCAGAAAGGGCTGTGGAAGAAGGATCCCTTCCACACCTCCCACCTCACTTCTAGGGATATGCTGGCAATCTTTGATTTTCCTTGGCTTAAAATTACATCATCACCCTGACTCCTGCCTCTGTGTCTACCTGTTGACGTGGCTTCTTCTCATGTGCATGTTTGTGTCCACAGCTCCCTTTTTTTTTCCTTTTAAACTTTTAATTACATAAGAAGACGCGAATCACTCCTAGTAGTAAAATATCCAAACATTATATAAAGTTTAAATTCCAATTCCACAATTCTACTCCACACTGTTACGTATCACATATATTTTTCTATACATTTGCAAACATCACAGTATCTCTAGATAGGGTTTTGTTGCATTTGTATGTGTTTATGGCATCATACGATAAGATTGTAAAGCATATTGGCTTCCGTGTTTTCCACTTAATATTAGATGGAAAACTTTCATTCTTTATGCTGATGCTTAGTTTTCTTTGGTACCCTCACTCCAATAGTTTATTTCCCCACTGATGGGCATTTATTAGCAATGTTTCTGCTATGATTGAAAAAAAAAGAACGACAATAAACCTTTTACTCATACTTTGGATAAGATTAATAGGCTGTGTATGACAGAAAACTGACTTTTGAAAGAATGACTTAAGTAAGATAGAAGGCTTTGCTGTGATTGTTTTTCTTTCACAGGAACAGTAGAAACTACCTGTCTAGAGCTGGTATGGTGGCTCTTCAGTCATCTGGAACCCAACCTGTTTCTTACTCAGTTCAATTATACTGGCCTGTGGCTTCCATCCTCAAGGTCCCCGTGAGATCCAGGATGGTTACTGGAGCTCCAGCCATCAAGATGACATTCAACCAGAGGAAGGAAGAAGGAAGGCAGGCCAAACAGAGCACACCTTTCAAATTGAGTTGGATTCTTTTAAGCAAACTACTTGAATATCATACACACACTTCTGTTTATTGGCCAGAACCTAGCCCTTCAAGGGAGAAACTGTCTTCGAGAAACTGTCTTCTAACTATACATATTGTAAACCCCAAATAAAATTTGGAATCTGTTATCAAGGGAAAAAAAACAAAGTGGAGGCTGAGTAAGCAACTAGCTAGTAATGTCTGCCTTCCTTCACTCTTAGGACCAATGCAGTTTAAATTGTCTCCCATTCTAGTGGTAGTTGATGGTAGTGTGACTTCATACATCTATATGTAAACATGCTATGCTATGACATTTTCTATTGACATTGAGCAGGCATTGAAATCACAGGGGAAATCTCATAAGCTTTCTCCCTAGAGCACAATGCTCTACCCAGTGGCTTGGAGCCCTATCCTGGTGCAGTCAAGCTAAAAAACATGCGCAGCTGTGGCTGATCATGTGCTCTGTTGGGAGGGGTCACCCTGGTAATTCATTTGCCAACTTTCAAGTCAAAGGGCAAAAGTGCTGGGATTCTTGGCCACAGTATCTAGTTATAGATTATAAAAGTCGTTGAGAGTTTTACAGAAATTGTTGAGATTGTGTAAGAAATTTCAGGGCTACTGATTTTCATCTAAGAAGGAAATCAATTTAGGTTATAATCCACTCATGTGATAACATCTGGATCCACTGCATTTTCGAACACTTTGATATTGGACACTTATTTTGGTATTTGGAACTTGATTCAGTTGAAGTCTGGAGAATTTATTTACTAAGAACCTACTGTTAATCAAGAACAAGAACAAGGCACTGATGCAAAGATTAACATAACAAGATTCTTGGTCTGGGAGTTTTTGGACTAGCAAAAGAGATAAACAATATGCTGTAAATTTCATGCAGAGTATGGGAGATCAGGGCCTGAAGGGATGACTGATGATGGTGATAATACCCCTATTTTAAATAAGAGGAAACCCTCATTTTGGAATTACACAACTTGTGTGAGGTCACATAGCTAGTGCAGCAGCAAGGTAAGATTCTGAGCCCAGGTGTGCTGGACAATGGGGAACAGTTTTCCTTGGTGCCTTTCTTCCATCAAAGCACCATCTGGGTTCATCACTGAGGCACTCAGGATAAACTTGGAGCCAAGTGGAAAGCCAACTGAAAGGTGTCTGGAGCCAGGTGCAGTCAGATGGGGCAAAGTCTGAACTAGGCCTGAGGCAGGGCAGTACAGGGAATTCTGGAGGTCAGGAAGCCCAAGATCAAGGTAGCAGTAGATTCTATGTCTGCTGAGGGAGCATTTCTCATAACTGGCACCTTGTGGCTGCACCCATGTAACTTGGGTGCTTAGCACCTGTAGGTGCCCAATGTTTGTGAAGTGAATGAACAATGGCAGAAAGTCAAGGTGATCTGCAGGAAGGCGGAGATAGTCACCCAGAAAGAGCAGTTTTGGAGGAGCTTCCTTCTCTTTTAGACTCCATCTCTAGGCAGGGAGGAAGCAGGGAGCCCCGAGTCCGGCTGAGAGCTTATGTAAGGCCAACCCGCAGGCTTCTGCTCCCGGAGCTCTCATGAGTGTGCGCAGAGCCCCTGGCCGGGGTGGGCTTCCTTGGTCTGCATCCCCTGTCGACATCCCCCGTCCGCTCCCCTGGCTCGCTCCTCCAGCCTCTCAGTCTCTGAGAGCCGGGGAGGTCAGGGAGCACCGGCCCCACACCCGCAGCATCCACGCTGAGCAGCAGCGTCCTCTGGACCACATCTCCCTTTTTTACAGGCACATCAGTGGTACAGGATTAGGGTGTGCCCCAATGTTCTCTTTTTAAATGTAACTTCTGTAGAGATCCTATTTTCAAATAAGGTCACGTTCACAGTTAATGTGACACATCTTTGGCAAGGGGCCTGATTAAACTCGGAGCAGTGTCTGAGGGTTTTTCTTTTCTTCATAAACATTAAAGATGTATATTTATAATGTTTTTAGCAAATGGGATATTTTCCAGGCATGTTCCTTGACTTCTCTTTTTGATTGAAAATGATTTTTCTTTCTTTTTATTATTGCTTCCATCATTGTGTGTATATTTTACTCAAAGAATTATTATTTTTATATGACCAATTTAATTTATTGGTCTGAAAGTTAGAAAGGCCTAACCTATGCAGAGATTTTAAAATTACTAATTTCTGTTTTCCCATCTCTATTAATAAAAGTTTCATCTTTATAACATTCAAGTTTTATGTTCATTTGAAATTTATTTGGAATCCATTTAAAGGATAATTTTCCTGAGAATATTTTGATATGTGAAAACACGCACCGTGCAATATTTTCCTCCATGTGCTGTACTTGGACAAAATCTTGCTGCTCTAAAGTTGTCATTTTTGCTTTACTCAGTGTTGAATATCAGCTTCTTTCCAATATCCTACATTATACTTCTTTAATTTACAGTTCTAGAAGTTTTGGATCTGTCACCATTTAGGTTTGTGACTTTTAGCAAGACATTTAACTTCTCAGAATTTTTGGCTTCATCTTTGTAAAATAAAAAAAAATAAAAAAAGAAAGAAGAGCATTTCCCTTAGGATATCTCTTGAGACCTAAAATTGTAAGAGTCTGCAAAACCAGGCTCTTGGAAAATGGAGAAGGTTCAGTTATGCATTGCCAGACAGAAGGTATTTACCTAGTAGAAAGGGTAATGAACTGAGAATCACAAGACAAGTCATTCAATTTTAGCTGGTGTGAATTTTCTAATATATATATATATATATATATATATTCCTTTTAGAGCCTCAATTTATTCTAATTCAAAATAAATGGAATACCCTAAATTCTAAATTCTTGGAAAATGCAGAGAAAAGGAGTTGTTCCCAGCATTCAGTATTTCAATGACCATTATGGAATGGTTGCTGGAAAAGGAAAAGCTGGGAAAACATCTTTCAACATTATAAGGATTGATTCATATTTGAATGAAAACAATTACCAATTGATATTGTTGTTTCTCTAGATTAGCATATTTATCATAAAGGTATTCCCTCTGCTGTGTGACACAGCTGGCCAAATATAAACAAGAATAAATGAAATCCGGTGATCTCAAACTATCACATGTCTGTTGGAAAAGTTGCTAGCAATTATGAAATTAAAAATTCATAATGCATGCATCTGCTCCAGCTACTCAAAGGAAAAGATACAAATGCAACTGGAACTAATTATCCAAATGGATGTTCATTTTATTTTTTGCCTTTCCGCCATTGAAGACAACCTTGAAGAGCATCTTCTGTGTGGTTCCAGGAGGAGGATCTCAGCCTCACTACTCTATCACTGGGTACCAGGCAAGTCACTGTCTGTGACAGAGCCAACTCTACACTCTTCCCTTTCTTTTCCCCCGCATCAAAGGGGTAACTCAGTTGAGAGCCCTTAAAACAGAGCAAAATGGTCAAAGGGAAGAAACTTCAGTGCTTATAATTTATAAGGTTTTCTTCTTTCTCATTTTCTTTTCCTAATTAGTTCTGACATGTTATTTATGAAATTGTTTTTCTTACTTTTTATCCTCGTAAGTGAAGTGAGGAAAAGCCTGGAAAAACCAAATAGTGTGTCTTTTGCCCCTTTGTTTCCCTACGTATGTGACCTTTTCCTTAATCAGCACGCGAACCATCATTTCTTATGCTTGGTATCGTGGGAGAATGTACTGCAGCAAAAAAGAAAAGGGAAAGACGCGATTCAAATTTAGACACCAAAATAGGATTTTCAAAACTTTAGCTAAAAAATTGGCTTGGATTCTGTGGTGTAGGACTTGTCACCTATGATATGAAGAAACAGACTTGAAATATAGAATTTTATGAAGGGGCGTCATGAGTAAAGAGCTAATAGAATCATGGTCCCAACAGATTGAGAAAGGAGAAAACGAAGTTAAGTGTTGGATTATCACCACTTGGCCTACTTTGGGGGATATTCTTCTGTAGAACCCTATAGATTATTATGGATGACTTGAAAAACACACTTTATGTTTTCTATGGGAAGACATAACATCCAGGCAAAGTCCCAGCCCAGGGTACCTTAGTGGTATTAGAGGAAGTCAGCTGTACAAGAATCTGAATCTGAAGCACCACTTCTGCCTCCCCAAGGTTAGATTGATGGATGTGGAGAGATGTAGAGATGGCTGTTGGGGCTGCAAGGCCTGAGGTTGAAGCAAAGAAAGCACAACAGCTGTAATTTGGGGAACATAAGAATCTTGCCGTGGGAACAATTTGCTCCCTAAAATTAGATGGGATCATTCCCACTAATCTATCTCAGGAGCTCTGTTGGCAGAGTAGGCTGAAGACACCAAGACATTTGAGACCTCTGCCCCAGCTAGAGCTGCAAATTCACATTAGCAACATCCAGGATGAATTTAAGCTTTCTGGTGCATGAAACTTAAATGGTTTTGGAGATTTGGGGGAAGTATCAGAAGATTATAGTTAAGAAATTAAGAATGAAAATGAACATATATATTCAAAATGGAAAAAGAATTCACCAAGTAAATTTTAATTTTCAAAAGCCATCAAATGCTTTAGAAAAGGCAGGGGGTAAAGAATACGCTTGACTCACCCCGATAATACATTTTCCCTCTATATCATTGACTGCTTAAACTTTAATTGCCTTTTCAAAATGATCATTTTGTAATGCCCATCTATAGAGAAATTAGAAAAGTAACTGCCTTTTCTCTGAAAGAGTTAGGAGAAATTTTCTTTAACAAAATTATCAGTTTAAAACTAATTTATTGAAAACTAGTATCCGTTTAAGAAAAGTTATTTTCTGCTTCACAACTTACAATTAGTAAAGCCAGGTACATTTTTACCATTGCTGTTAAATCCGGAAAGCCCTTCGTGAAGCTTCTGTCCTTTATGAGCTTTGAAATTTCAGGACATTTCAAGTTTCCTTAAATACTCTTTAAACTGACTAAATTATTCCTCGAAGCCTTTCAAGACTGCCAGCAATAATTTAAGTTACATGGCAGTGACTGCAAACTACTGAAATATATTACTCCAAACTTCCATCACACACATTGTCATCTAAATGTCCCCAGAGGCTAATTCCAAAACTTCCTGTGGCCACTCTAACCCTCCTAGACAAGACAGAGACTGTGACAGAGAGGAAATAGACAGTAGGTTCTCATCCCTTGTGGTTATTTTACATGAATTTTGCAACTTTTATAAATACATTTTACCTTATAAATTCCGGAATCCTAGAAAGGATTCCAGAGTCCCTTCTATAAGCGTATTCTATGTGAGTGTCATGGGCACTCCAGGTTTAGCATGGAGAGGTGTCCCCAAATTGGGAAATGAACAGGATAACAGGGAGATCTGAGAGAAATGAATGATCTGCAAAAGAATGTGCAAATTTAAAATATGTTCAATTGATTCTAGTGGACCAGGGTTACCATATTAAGATAAATGTACTATTTTCCACTTGTCTCCCCCAATTTCTTCCTCTTAGCTACCCAGGAGCTGAGGCTTAAGTAAACATCATATCTATAAATTTTAAAAATAAAAAAAATAAAGAGTGGTGTTTTCTTTGTGTTTCCTGAATGTAATATAAATAAATGTGGGATAGTATTACATGTTTTGCAAGTTGAAATCTCTTTTAATGTGACCATAAAATGTAATTATACTATCTAAATTTTTCTGATTTCCTTATTGTATTTATTTTTATTATTAGGACTATTAGGATAAAGACTTTAAATTTCTCAATAAAAACAGTTTAACATTATTCCAATGTAGATGTCTAAGACTGGTACCCATAATATCAGAAGTGTGGTGGGAACTGACCTGTAAGCTGCAAAATATGAATAATTTATTGCCCTTTGTAAATACTCACTGCATCTTCTATTCTCCTAAAATAAATCTGCAATGTAGACTAAGTTGTTTCTCCAACTTCTCTTTTTGCCTCTTTGATATTATCTGTGCCCATGGACTTGCCAGGTAATTAGAGTCCAAAACATGAAAATGAGCGAGAAATCACATTGATTAGTCCTGGTAAGTCTTCAAATTGGGTTGCTGATCCAGCACATTCCCTGCATTGCTAATATACCAGGAGGGTAGTATTACAGGATGAATTCAGTTAACAAGCACTAAATACTCCCCATGTGCTCCTTATTGAGCACCTACCTTCCCCAGGGATAAGAGTAGTCAATAAAATTGGAAATAAAAAATTAACTTTTGGGGAGAAGGTAAGAGCAAGTATTGTCTAGGTTGAAATATGAAGTGGAGGAATTAGTCAGGTCATAGGAGAAAAAGTGATACAAGGGAAAGGGGATGGTGTTTCAAAAGTGTAGGGTACAAATGTGGCACATTTTCAATGGAGGAAAAAAAATAACTTGGGCTGTGTGTTAGACATTAGACTGAAGGCAAAGATTAGAAAACAATCAGGAGTGGACTTTCTACAGGAAGGGTGTCCTGAATGACTGCTGAAAAGGGTTATTCCTTCTCTCTCCTTAAAAATTTGAATCCTTAATTAAATAATTAAGGACAGAGCAGAGGAACAGTTACATCTTGCCACTTGCCTATTAGAATCCTCCTTTAAATGTAAGATCGACCATTTTACTGCATTCAGAGTGAAAAATATGGTTAGAATATTTTTATAAACTCTAATTTGCCTTGATCTTGATGACTTATATAGTTCATATAGAATTTAAACAGGTTAATGCTTTTCAGACTGAACATAGAAATAGTTACTACCAAAAGCCTGTCTTAGGTAAGCACTTTCAAGTATGTTATCTCTTATAATTCTCACAAAAGCACTCTGAATTATTATCAGCTTTTTCTAGAGTAAAAAGAAAAGGGGCTTAAAGATATTGAGCTTGAAGTTAAACTAGTAGATAGGAGGAAAGTCAGAAATTGAATCCAGGTTATCAATATCCACATTTATAATAAAGAAAAGTATAAATTTTGAACAAAGTTTAAACTAATCCCATAAAGGAAGCCCCTAATTCTTGACTTTTTTGAGAGCCTTAATACATATGCCTGTGAACTAGAATATCCATAATAATAAATTTTCAGTTTCATAATTTTCAAAATGTTTGCATTTTGACTGCACAACTTCAAATTCAAAAGAAATCTTAACTAGGAAAACATGCATTATGTATATAAGGCTGTGTCCCAAATTTCCAATTATTTTGATGTGGTATGCACTCTGTCTTCAGAACAATCAATTAGACTCTTGCCTCCTGACATGAATTTCTGAGTACAAATTAAAAATGAGAGGCATGTATACCGCATCAGAATATAGATCTAAAACATTACCCAGATTAGTCTGTAATGTTCCATTTAGATCATGGTTATAATCAGGAAAAAGAAATAATATGTACTCCTGCCAACAATGACAAATACCTGTGTCATTCTGGAAAATTATAATATATAAATTAATTGACATTTCGGAGATGGCTTAAAGTTCTCTGGTAAATGATGTAATTGGTATTGAAAGATATGTATTAAAGAAGTGTCACAAGATGTATGTTGTTGTGATCTACTTCAGTCAATGGAGGAGTACATATTGGGTGGTACAAGTAGGAAAAATATTAGACCTAGTGTGCATAAAACACCTGATCTGATCCCAGTCATGGAGTGATAATAATAGAGTGACTTTACTTCTTGTATAACAGATGAGAACATCAGCATTTAAAAAATGGTCTAAGACAAAATCAACCATGGAATGTTTTAAAAAGCTCAAATTTAAGTAGAATTTTGTTAGAATGGATATGATTACTTAAAATTCAGAAATTTTATATGCACTTTATTTTACTTAATAATTAAAGACTAGTGTATCCTTATAAGAAAAATTGTTTTAACAATAAACTGCTGAGATGATGCCGCCACGTTGAGTAAAACTAACCTTGCCAGCTTAGACACCAATGATGGGATCAAGATTATAAGATATAATTTAAAGATGACCACTGGTGGCTGAGTGTGGTGGCTCATGCCTGTATAGCACATGGGGAAGCTGAGGTAGGAGGATCAGCTGAGGCCAAGAGTTTAAGCCTCTTGTTACTCTAGTCAGGGCAACAGAGTGAGACTTTGTCTCAAAAAATTAATTAATTCATGAAATATGATCTCTGATAATCTGCTTTTGAAAGAGGTCAATCCTTGCTAATGTGGCCAAGATAAAATTCTGCCTAATTGTGTTTCTTATTGAATGATGATAAAATGATCATTCTTAGCATAAATAACTACTCAAACCATTTGATCTTACCCAGAGCCCTCTGATGCACAACTCATTTTTATAAAAACTGAGACCTAGACTCAGAATGACAGCACGGTTCAAGAGACATGTGGACATTCTTGAGCATTCTTAAAACAAATGTCCTGTACCAGACACCTTATTATTTCTACTTTACAGATTTTTGCAACATATTGGTACCTTGTAATTAGGATTTAAAGAATAGACTTCTTACTTGAACTGGAGTTGGGTAGAATAAAATGGAGAGGATGAGATACTCCATTAATAATGGGAAGAAAAAATTTAGGCATGGTAGTAAATTATAAATTAGTTTATCACTCTATTATGCTGTTGTTTCAGAATGACATACCTCACAAAGTCAAGGCTTTGGGCCACATAGCAGGCCTCCTATTAGAGTGATTTGGAGATGTTATAGTGTGGAAGAGTTACTAAAGTAAACTGCAAGTTTATGGTAACCCTGTGCTAACTACATGGAGAAATTCTGATTATAGACAACTAACAGAATTGCAGAACTTCAATTTATCAGATACGTATGACTGCTGCATTCCCCCTTCCTACATTTTTAGGACATTTTTAAATAAAGATTAAAATGTGAGCTATTTATTTTGCTTCCTTTATCTGTTGCTAGTTTATGGCCAGACACCTTAACCCATTCTTGCTGGACTCTGCTCTGAGATCTGAAGGGTGATCTGCTTGTCCACTGGGAAATGTTTTTTTCATTTATAATAGACATGCTTGATAAATACTCCCTTTCCTTAGGCAGGATGTTATATTGGTTGTCCTGCTGCTTGGAATGTAGTAGCAATCTTCTGATCATGGGAAGAAAGTCTAAGACTGAGCCAGTGTGTGGAGTACAATAGAAAAGGAAGAAGAAAAGAGGTTTGGTCTTAGATCATGCTGTTGAGCTCTCAGGAAAACCCTTACCTTATACCCTTGATGTGTAAAAAAATGAAGTTCCATCGGTGAAGCTCACTTAGTTTGGTTTCAGACCTTTGTACTCAAAGCTTTGCTAACTGGTACAACCATGTGGCACTGAGGAAGGAAACTCTTCAGCTCACACTCAGAGTTTGCACTCCTGTACTCCAGGATATGCAATAGCATGGGTGACCAAGGGCAAGGTATGGGTAACCTAACTTCCTAGCTGCATTAACTTTTCATGGTTGAGGGCAGGGCTGTGGTTGGTAAAAATTATAATTTTACTTATGGAAATGTGAACTTTTAGAAGGTTAAGTGAGAATTAACGGTTGGGATATCTGACATACAAGACATCTCCAATCATTTCTTTACCACTAAAGCTCATTTTCCCATCTTCCTTTCTTTTGCAGTTACAATGATCTTCCCACTTATGAGACATATCCAGTAACTACAGTTGTAATTTGTCACTGACCTTAGTTAACATCACCGTGCAAAACCTCACCCAGGAGGGGCAATGTACCCAGGATGAGTTGTGCAAGTTGTCAGAATATCAACAGAAGCTAGATGAGATAGAGTGGTCTTGGGTTTTAAAGATGCTTTGTCCAGGATACAGGAGCATGTATTTGGAATATGCTTCCTTTTTTTTTTTTTTTTTTTTCTTTACTTTAAACCACATGGACAACTCTCAAGAGTTTAACAGCTGGTTGATCTAACTGATGGACAATTATAGTAAGCCTACTGCAAAGACCCAGCTTTGGCATAATTTAGGCAAAGAAATTCAATGATTGGGAAGAAAGGACAGATACAGTAGAACCATCACTTGATCTGACTCAGACTGCTGAAGCCAACATTATATTTTCTACATAGTGCTTCCTCCCTGCTAGCAGCTGGGAGGGGCTGATAAAGGAAAGCTCCAGGAGGGCTACAGGGCCTTTTGCTCTTTCTTCTCTGGCTAGAAAAACTGTAACTCCAAGAGAGTTGTTAATTATAACAGGAATGTAGTGACTATCAACAGAGGCAATGGGGGATGTGATAATCCAGATTTAGGGAATAACAAACCTGGAGATATTTTCTTGCAACTTACAAAGCATGGAAGGAAATTTAAAAGTGTCCCCTAAGAATCCATTTGATCTGTGTAATGAGAGAAATTGTAGTGGCCTGCAACAGCGGGAGCCGTGCTTCTCTCATACCAGCAAGACATTGTGTCAACAGCGTGGTGCAAACAACCTGGGTGCAAATTCTGGCTACTTATGTGAATTTGTGCTTCAGTCTCTTCAATTATAAAGTAAGGATAAAAATACTCCTCAAAAGATTGTCACAAGAATAAAGATAATGCATAAAAATACTCAAGAAAGTTCTGTAAATAGTAAATATTAAATTTTGTTATTAAGATGAGGCTCTGTAGTCTCCTTAGAAATAATGAGCCTGAAAACAATAAGAAAACCAAAAAATAAAGAATCTCTAGCACAGACTTCTATCATTGGTTTATACAAACTATGGCCACTTTACTTTGTCTTGTTAAAAAAGTCAAAAAAATACAAAGCCACATGATTACTATTTAAAGAAAGAACACCTTGAAAATTTTTAAGACATTGACCCCAGGGACCCATGGTAAGCTTACATGTTTGAATGGTAAATGATTGAGCTTGAATTTACCTCACAGTATGTGGAATACATGGTTCATATTTTATCCAATCATCACAGCTCAAATCCTAGAGTATAGTATACTTACGGTATTTAGTATTTGAAAATAAAATCAAACTAGTGGTTCCCTAACCCTGGGATAAAAGATGTTGAATGTTATAAGATGTTGATGACCAGAAGGAAACTATTTGTGCTCTTCCTACTCACAAAATTTATAAACCAAAATAACATTCCTTTCCCCTTAAAATTCTTACAATTTCCATAACCAAAAATATTTCCTAGGTGAGGGTAATTCTTTTATTTCTCGTTTAGTCTGAATAAAATATATTGACTCCTGAAATATCACCTTAGTTTACCAAAAACTTAACAGGCTTTAATTATTTTTCCAGGGTTTTTAGGGACCTCTTTATGGAAGCAGAATAAGCACCATAGCTACAAGTGGCAGGAGAAGATTTAGAAGAAATTAGTCATTGACAATGTGGACCCCCTTCATTGCCCCAGGACATTATGCTTCATCAGTGCTTGACTCTATGGAACAGGAAGTAGTAAGAATTCTAAATTTAAAAAAATAATAAAAATGTTTAATAGGAATTAAAATAAAGTCCACAGGAATATATGCCTTAGCAAAATTCTTATCAGTCTAAAGATATAGGTATATTTCAATTGCTTTCTAAGTTAAGGACAGCGTTTAGTCCTTTTAATTTAGAAGGAGGAAGAATATTTAATTGACCTCTTATTTTGGTGGCATCTTATGTTTCTTCCTGGAGATCTTCACTGCTTGATTATTCATTTTGGCTGTTTTACTGGGCTTCACTCTGTATGCTTTACAGAGCCACTGAAGAATTTGAAGTTCGCCCAGCTGAAGTATAAGCTTGTTTTCTACTTATTCTTCAATATTGCTGATTTTCTCAGGCCTAGAGAGCAGAATTCCAAAGTGTTAAAATCCCAAAGGAGGACATTTAGTTGTGTTCTTGAAAGTATATATATATATATATATATATATATATATATATATATATATATATATATCTTGCAGCAGAAATACCACTTCCTTTCAGAGAAAAAAAAGTTGATTCACCACAACCCTCACAGGGGTCCTCAAACTTTTTAAACAGGGGGCCAGTTCACTGTCCCTTGGACCGTTGCAGGGCTGAACTACAGTTAAAAAAAAAAGAAAAAAAAAACAACTATGAACAACTTCCTATGCACACTGCACATATCTTATTTTGAAGTAAAAAAAACAAAACGGGAACAAATACAATCACACCACCTCAAGTGGCCCGTGGGCCATAGTTTGAGGATCCCTGCTCTAGAGCACAAATGCCTAATCATGAGATACAAGTGACCCTGAGATATGAGTTGACCCCGGTGACCTGGCTAGTAACTGATCTTCCAAGCTACAAGTCAGACTATGACCAGATGAAATCCACAACTAAATGGAGGTGATCTGTTTAGGATTAAGCCGCTGGGCCACCAAGTGAACAAATTCATTCATTGACTCTACAGGGAGCAAGTTGCCTTCTTTCCCTCTCACCCTGTGTCAGGGGCTTCACAGAAAATTCTCTCTATTCCACTTAAAGAGAATACACTCTTAAAGGACGTTTATGGAGCATTTTGATAGCACAGCCCACAAGGTACTGCTGCAGTATGCAAGCACTGAAAAGAATAAGCCTGAAAGGAAATGGAGTAAGGAAATCCTTCCATACGCCAGAGCTTCAAGTAGGACAGTTTGCTGTGCCTGGAGGGAAGTCTAGAGTGACATCTTCCTTTATCTTGGTTTGGAGACAGTGGCAAACATTTGGCTGAATTGTCAAGCACCTGGAAGTCGTACAGTTGGAGGATTTGTGTTCAAAGGTTTTAGATAAGGAATACATAGATGCAGCTTTTAAGAGAGAATGGCCAGAGCCTCATCATCTCCCTGGAAAAGTTATTTGACAGTATTTTCCTTGCAGCTGGTCCCACTTCTTGCAATGCGCTCAGGAGTATAGTGATAAATATAGAAAGAAAAGGGACTTTGTTTGGGTCTAACGGCTTGTTCTCTCCTTGCTTCCATAATTCCATCTACAGCCATTACTGAGGGCAGACTTATTAGAACAAGCTTTGAATTTCTGAGAGGGATATTATATTTAAAAACTGGTAGCTGATGATGGCATGTTAATTGCATTAGGTCTTTTGCAGCATTCACATGACAATTACTTGCTCTCATCAGAAAACACTATTTGGAATCTAAATTAGCTTCCCGTAGCCATCTTGCTTCTGCCTATGACATAGACTTACTACCTCACAAGCCAACAATCTCACAGCAATGTCAGTTCTGTTCGTAGAACTCATTTGACAGAAATACAAGGAAAACAACGAGCTGGGTTTGGTTTGTTCTTTATTTTCTAGTTCCATGAGGTGTGACATCAGGTTGATAATTTGTAATTTTTCTGTCTTTCTGATAGAAGCATTTAGTTCTATAAACTTTCCCCTTAGCACTGCCTTCACTGTATTCCATAGATTTTGAAATAAAATCTTATGTCACATTTTTTGATCAGGTTAAAGAATCTTTTGATTTTTATCTTAATTTCATTATTGACCCAAGGATTATTCATTTTGTGTGTGTGTGTGTGTGTGTGTGTGTGTGTGTGTGTATTTCAGAGTTTCTCTTGGAATTGATGTCTAGTTTTATTGCACTATGGTCTGAGAAGGTACATGATATGAGGTTGATTTTTCTAAATCATTGAGACTTGTTTTGTAGCCTGAGATATGATCAACCTTGGAAAATGTCCCATGTGCTGATGAGATGAATTTATATTCTGTAATTTGGGGGTTAGAGTGCTTGTAAATGTCTGTCTGGACCATTTGCTCTAGATTGCCTTTTAAGTCCAATATTTCTTTATTAATTTTCTTCTTTAATGATCTATTTAGTTCCATCAGTGGAATGTTGAAGTCTCCAGCCATTGTGATGCTACTGTTTATTTCTTTGCTTAGATCTAGTATCATTTGTTCTACAACTCTTGGAGCCCCTATAATACTTTATATGTTTATAATAGTTACATCTTCTTCTGAAATGCTTCCATTATCATTATATAATGGTTATCTTTGCCTTTTTTTAAACCATTGTTATTTAAAGTCAATTTTATCTGATATGAGAATGGTTACACTGGCTTACTTTGAGTTTCCAATTGCATGAAATATATTTTTTCCCATCCCTTTATCTCATGATGTCTGCACAAGTCCTTGTGAGTTAGCTGTGTTTCTCAGAGACAGCCTATACTTGGGATGTGATTTTTCTCATTCAGCCAGTCTATGTCTTTTATTTTATTTATTTATTTTTTTATTATTAAATCACAGCTGTGTACAAAAATATGATCATGGGGCACCATGCACTTGGTTCATAGACCGTTTGACACATTTTCATCACACTAGTTAACATAGCCTTCCTGGCATTTTCCCAGTTATTTTGCTAAGACATTTACATTCCACATATGCCAGGTTCTACATATACCCTTGTAAGATGCACCACAGGTATAATCTCATCAATCCCCCACCCTCTACCCACCTCCCACCTCCCTCCCTACCCTTTCCCCCCTTCCCCCTATTCTTAGGTTGTAACTGGGTAATAGCTTTCATGTGAAGGTCCTAAATTAGTTTCATAGTATGGGTGAGTACATTGGGTACTTTTTCTTCCATTCTTGAGACACTTTACTAAGAAGAATATGTTCCAGCTCCATCCATGTAAACATGAAAGAGGTAAAGTCTCCATCTATCTTTAAGGCTGCATAGTA
>CAUYPK010167867.1:0-29333 GCA_963574355.1 Loris lydekkerianus | reverse complement strand
GAGGTTGTTGTGAGCTGTGACGCAACGGCACAATACCCCGGGAAACAGCTTGACACTCTGTCTCAAAAAAAAAAAAAAAAAAAAAAAAAACTTGTCAGTGGAGATACTTGATGGAAAACATTGATGCTGAAGAAAATATTGAGCAACATTCATGTCCAGTTTGTGTCTTTTATGAATGGAATCAATTGAAATATGAAAGAAGAGAATATCTTCATAGGTCTAGTCCCAGGGAATACCACATGAGCATGTATCTTTTTTAACTTCCCACCACTACCCTATCTTGGCTTGACCTAAGCATTGGTGTTGCCATCAATATTTAGCTGAGCAATCTTCGAATTAGCGAAGATCACATGAGCCATCCATGTTGCTACAGGCAGAAATTTCCTGTAATTGCCAAAGGCAGAAAATCTTCCAACTTTTGCCAACTTGTGGAACTAAAGAGAATTTCAAAAGGAACCCACATTAGTAAGTTAACACTGACTGGGCTTAACAATAGGAAAATGTTGGCTTTGCCTGTGTTGGCACTGATAAAACCTGTATGAAGAATGAACATTTCAGTAAATATATTTTCAACCTTCCTTTTAGAATGGCTAAGCCAAATATCTTGGATAATCGACTGAAATTTGTTTGTCTTCTGAATAGTTTGATATTATATATGCCCAGTTTTATATGTTTTAATTTTAATTATTTTTAGAGATGAGGTCTCAAACTTCTAAGCTCAGGCAATGCACCCTCCTCACCCTCACCTATATGCACATGATACTGGTTTTATTATTTAATCAAAAAATTTTTTTTTTTGGAGACAGTGTCTCACTCTGTTGCCCTGGCTAGAGTGCTATGGCATCATCATGGCACAACTCTTGGGCTCAAGTGATCCTCCTGCCTGAGTCTCCCAAGAAGCTGGGACTATAGTTGCCTACCACAATGCCTGGCTAATTTTTCTAGTTTTAGTAGAGATGGGGTCTCTCTCTTATTCAGGCTGGTCTCGAACTCAGGAGCTCAAGCAATCTACCCACCTTGGCCTCCCAATGTGCTAGGATTACAGGCATGAGCCACTATGCCCTGCCAATCAAGTTTATGTTTAAATTAGTGTAACAGAGGAACTATTTAAACCTATATATGTTCAAAAATCCATAGTTTTAAAGAGAAAAAGCTTGCTGTTTTGTCTTTACATTTAATACCTGATAATTCAGACTCATTCAACACAAATTGAGCACTTACTATACACTTAGGCCCTGTGGGGCATACAGTGATAAGTAAAATCCAGTCCTTGCCCCTGCAAAGCAGTTCACAAAGTAATAAGAATGAGAAAGGAAATTCAACCAGTCCTCTTCCCCAATAATCCAGAGAAACACCACCACCCCCCCAGAGGCATTTCAAGGGCGGCTATATCCAGTTGTATGAGAGTGTGTGTGTGTGTGTGTGTGTGTGTGTGTGTGTGTGTGTCTGTCCTTTTTCTTAATTTCTTAATTTCTTTTTCATTTCTTAAAATTAACCATTTCAAGGTGTATAACCTAGTGGCATTTAGCCCATTCACAGTGTCATACAACCACCATCTCTATGGAGTTCCAAGATATTTTCATCACCCCAAAAGGAAATCTTGTACTCATCTGTGGTCCTCACTTCCCGAAGCCCCCGTCAACCAACAATCTGCTTTGTGTCACAATGGATTTACCTATTCTAGAGGTGTCATATGAATGGAATCACTCACTCAGCATGATGTTCTTGAGGTCCATCCAAGTTGTAGCACGTATCAGTACTTTATTTTTTATGGCCAGGACATATGTAACAGGACATTTTGTTTATCCATTCATCAGCTTTTATTTTCTTTTTTTGCAGTTTTTTTTTTTTTGGCTGGGGCTGGGTTTGAACCCACCACCTCCAGTATATGGGGCCAGTGCCCTACTCCTCTGAGCCACAGGTGCCGCCCCTTCATCGGCTTTTCATCCATTTTATATGAACCCTGACCAACTACTTCTCCATCAGGCCTCTCCTCCTCCCTCTGGATTCAGATTGGCTAAACTTTAACCTTGACAACAGGATGGCCAAACCCTCAGGCCTCCCATTCCCACCATTCTTGACCATCACCTAAATGCTGGCCTCTCTATTACCTGGCCTTGCCTCCATAATCCTCTGCGATTATTCTCCCCTGAGTCTTTTCTTTCACCCCTACGTGTGAAGTCAGCTGGCTTCTCCTAAAACTAGCACACCTCTCGTGGGAGTTTACACTTCTCAAGTGATTCGGAGGCTTATCAACAATTGTGCATTGACAGCTACTGGTACTTTACTTTGAGGCGTGATGCCTTACCTCCCTTTGTGGTTCAGCCCTAGTTGCTCTTGCTGTCCCTTTGCCATGTTGCTAGGCTGGATGATCCTGACTCCAGATGTCAGCTCTATAGTACTGCTGTTGTCTTCTGGCTGACAGTTCTACACAGCTACCTCTGTCTGTTATGAATCCCAGCCTAGTGAGTTGACATATATCTCTAGTCCCAGCTACTGGAGATGCTGTGCAGGAGGATCATTTGAGCCCAGGAATTCCAGCCTGAGCAACACAGCAAGACCTCGTTTCTTTAAAAAAAAAAAAAAATAGTGAAGGAGAGTTCTCTTTATCCTATGCAATCTTCCCAGTTCACCCAAGAAATTGTACATGTACTTACACACATACTCGCTGAATTCTCTCTCTTATTTTCACTGACCAGACAAGTCTTCCAATATTTATAATGCCCCTCCAGGATTTCTCAGCTGAAGTAGGAACATGCAAAGCCATTATTTTAGTTCTCAAAGATTTTTGTCTTTGTCTCAAAACCTTCTAGATGTTTCAGAAAAGTGCAGTAAGGAGATTATTTTATCTCTTTTCTACTGGGTTGGAGGGATAGAGCAGGGCATATCAGCAAGTTGGCATGAACAAGAGACTCCTGAACACCCAATTTCTAACATATGCAAAAGGATAAAAAATTAGATGAACAAATTAGCTTTTTTTCTCCCTTGATCTAGGAAAGGCAAGGAAGAATGGTTAATTCTGTTCTTTTTTTATTTTTATTTTTATTCCTTTTTTTTGAGAAGGAGTCTCATTCTGTCTCCCTGGGTAGAGTGCTGTGGCATCATAGCTCACGAGAACCTCAAACTCTTAGACTTAAGTGATCCTCTTGCCTCAGCCTCCCAAGTAACTGGGACTACACGTGCCCTCCACAATGCCTGGCTAATTTTTCTATTTCTAGTAGAGACAGGGTCTCACTCTTGTTCAGGCTGGTCCCTTACTCCTGAGCTCAGGCAATCCACCTGCCTTAGCATCCCAGAGTGCTAGGATTATAGGCATGAGCCACCTCGCCCGACCTGATTTTGCTTTTAGAATTTGCAATTATGAAGCAACACTTGTGGCTCAGTGAGTAGGGCACTGGCCCCATATACCGAGGGTGGTGGGTTCAAACCCAGCCCCAACTAAAATGCAACAACAACAAAAAAATAGCCGGGCGTTGTGACAGGCGACTATAGTCCCAGCTACTCGAGAGGCTGAGGCAAGAGAATCGCCTAAACCCAAGAGCTAGAGGTTGCTGTGAGCTCCGACATTACAGCACTCTACTGAGGGTGACAAAGTAAGACTCTGGCTCTAACAACAACAAAAAAAAAAAAGAGAGAGAGAGAATGCGAGTATATTAACACTATGGTTTGAGGACTTTGGTGGAGGGGCAGATTTCTAGCACTAACGAGTCTTTCACTGGTTTAAATAGCAAAAAACAAAAGACCTTCAGAATCTTCAATCTAGGGATAAAAGGATAAAGTAAAAATTAGTGGGGTGTGGTGGCTCAAATTGTAATCCTAGCACTCTGGGAGGCTGAGGCAGGTGAATTGCTTGAGTTTAGGAGTTCTAGACCAGCCTGAGCAAGAGTGAAACCCCTTCTCTACTTAAAAAAAAAAAAAAAAAAAAACAGAAAAACTAGCTGGGCATTGTGGTGGGTGCCTGTAGTCTCAGCTGCTGGGGAAGCTGAGGCAAGAGGGTTGCTCAAGCCCAACAATTTTCAGTTGCTGTGAGCTATGATGCCATGGCACTCTACCCCGGGCGTAGAGTGAGACACTGTCTCAAAAAAAAAAAAAAAAAACAACCCAGCATGCATACCTACCAAGGCATACATATAAATATGCACATCTCTTCCAGTGGCATCAGAACAGACAGTGGTAAGCTTGCTGTACATAGCTCCTGTGCTCTCCTGCTAAAATCAGTTGTTTATTATTTGTTGTTTAGGGTTTTTTTAGATTTATCAGGTGCTTTTCTCCAAAGGGCTAAAGGCAGTGAAGATACAATTTTAAATATGGGACAGCCAATATAAACAATATGTATAAGCAAATATATAAGATAAAATACAGAGCCACGAGGAAGAGGGTATGAGAAGAAATAAACAATGGGTAATAGAAATAATATTCAATGACATCAAGTTCGGTCCTAAAGTCCTTTGACTCAGGACTTGCTTAGGCACAAGTCAGGCTAAAAGCATGCTGAAACCAATACTCTGCAGCTCCTCTTAGCCACTGTGCTGATGGTTAGGGAGTTAGGAACTGAGCTACAGTCTTCAGCCTTCTAGCTCTTTCTTCTCATGGCTAGTGCTTCCTTTGCCCCCCCCCCATGCTATAGGAAGTTCGGCTTGTGAAAGGCTGGTAGAAAGGAGAGAAGGACAAATAGGGCTTCAATATTTGAGTTATAACTATCTTTACAGTTCTTGATCCCCCTTAGACAGTTTTGGATTCTTACTTTAGTTTTCCCAGAAGCAGAAACATGACACTTCACTCTTTCGAAGCTGGGGAACTGCTGTATTAGCCTGAGTGTGTACCTTCGAAGGAAAGTACTGGAGTATAACGCTGCTTGCTACTATGACAATTGACATATTATACCTTACCTTCGATAAGTCAAGATTATTCATGGAAAGTCTTTGAAGGAGAAATGGATTATGTAAAAAAAAAAATGACATAATTTGGTATAGCATGAAATGTTTATGGCAGCAAAGAATTCTTAAAAATCCTGGTAAGGAAAGACAGATCAGTTTGGGGAGAACCCCCATGTAATAATCCTTTACAGGCTTAGATTGGCATATTTTTCACAGGAGATTTATCTTAAAAGTAGTCTTTAGTGACAGAGATTTATCTGGATGTCCTTTCTGGCAATACAGTGATATTTATCCCTTAAGATTATGGTGTCACATACAGCAGCTTTACCTTCAAAATAGAGTGAGAAAAACACAGCTTATCCTATACAGATGACTTAATGTAGTGTCCCACATTCAGGATGGGCTGTACTTGGTCAACTGTCATGTCTTAAGTAGAAGGAGGCGACATCTTCCTGACTCAATGTTTGATATATCTATAGATTGCCTCTTGAGTGCTGGGTGGCTTATTACTTTAGGCAGATCGTGTCCTATTAGTACACAATGACAGCCCTCCTAGGCTCAATTAAATCACTTTGTGATATAAAGCGCATTCGAGGCCTCCAAGGCAGGTCCCAGCATATCCATCCCTCAGCAAATAAACATCACCTCCTAATTTCCTCTTTGAAATGTGATTCTCATAGTTGGGAAAAGCCTGACTTCTCTTACCATCACTGATCCATCTACCAGAGATGTCCTGTTTTAGCCTAGAAGGTTCAGAAGTTGAGACATTGAAGAAACATAACTACTTTTAGGAAATTAACATATTAGAGCTTCTATGCCCCTTAATTGTTGTTGCCTCCTTAAAGGTAGGTCATAAAATGATTCCACAGATGCTGCCAGTCCTCCAAATAATTTTTCTGTATCCTTTTTAGAAAAAGCCTGGAGGGGTTATCGTTGCTCCCTGCAGTATTCAGGTTGTTGATTTTCAGCCAGTTCATCATCAGTGTTGCAGGCTGAGCATTATACAAGAAGACCCTGAGAGGTTAGGAAACACGAACCAGGTGATCAATGCATATTGGGAAGAGTGCAGTCTTTAAAATGATCCAGATTGATATTTTATTTTATTTCATTTCATTTGGGGGGATGGGGCTGGGTTTAAACCCACCACCTCCAGCATATGGGGCGGGCGCCCTATTTCATTTCATTGTTTCATTTATTTTTTTGAGACAGAGCCTCACTGTGTTACCCTTAGTAGAGTGCTGTAGCATCACAGCTCACAGCAACCTCAAACTGTTGGGCTTAAGCAATTCTCTTGCCTCAGCCTCCCAAGCAGCTGGGATCACAGGGACCTGCCACAAGACCTGGATTTTTTTTTTTTTTTTTTTTTTTTAAGACATAGAATCTCACTCTGTCGCCCTCAGTAGAGTGTTATGAAGTCCCAGCTCACAGCAACCTCCAACTCCTGGGCTTAGGCCATTCTCTTGCCTCAGCCTCCCGAGTAGCTGGGACTACAAGCGCCTGCCACAACGCCCGGCTATTTTTTTGTTGCAGTTTGGCCAGGGCCATGTTTGAACCCGCCACCCTCGGCATATGGGGGTGGCACCCTACTCACTGAGCCACAGGCACAGCCCTGTTTATTTTTATTTTTATTTTTATTTTATTTTATTTTATTTTAAGACAGAGCCTCAAGCTGTCATCCTGGGTAGAGTGCTATGGCATCACAGCTCATAGCAACCTCCAACTCTTGGGCTCAAGAGATTCTCCTGCCTCTGCCTCCCAAGTTTCTGGGACCATAGGCACCCACCACAACACCTGGCTATTTTTTGGTTGCAGCCATCACTGTTGTTTGGCGGGCCGGGCTGGATCGAACCTGCCAGCTCAGGTGTAGGTGGCTGGTGCCTTAGCCGCTTGAGCCACAGGCGCCGAGCCAGATTTGTTTGTTTATTTGTTATTATTATTTTTTTTTTTTTAGAGACAGACTCTCACTTTGTCCCCCTCGGTAGAGTGCTGTGACCTCACAACTCACAGCAACTTCCAGCTCTTGGGCTTAAGCGATTCTCTTGTCTCAGCCTCCCGAGTAACTGGGACTACAGGCGCCTGCCACAATGCCCAGCTGCTTTTTGTTGCAGTTTGGCCAGGGCCAGGTTCAAACCTGCCACCCTCGGCATATGGGGCCAGTGCCCTACTCACTCAGTCACAGGCGCTGCCCTATTTGTTTTTAAAGAGACAAGGTCTTGAAGTAGGTGGAATGCTTGAGCTCAAGAGTTCCAGACCAGCCTGAACAAGAGTGAGACCCCTTCTCTACTAAAAATAGAAAAACTAGTCAGGCCTTGTGGCGGGCACCTGTAGTGCCAGCTACTCAGGAGGCTGAGGCAAGAGGATCTCTTGAGCCCAGTAGATTTAGGTTGCTGTGAGCTACAATGATACCATGGCATTCTACCCAGGGTGACAGTGAGACTGTCTCAAAAAAAAAAAAAAAAGAAAGAAAGGAAGAAAAAGAAAGGAAGGAAGAAGAGAGATAGAGAAGGAAGGAAGGAAGGAAGGAAGGAAGGAAGGAAGGAAGGAAGGAAGGAAGGAAGGAAGGAGAGAGAGAGAGAGAGAGAGAGAGAGAGAGAGAGAGAGAGAGAGAGAGACAAGGTCTTGCTATATTACCCAGCTGGTCTCTAACGCCTGGCTCAAGCCATCCTCCCACCTCAGCCTCCTGAATAGTTGGACTGCACCACTGTACCCGCCAGGAATGTTTTATGTCAGCCTCACTGATGAACACAACACAGTTTGAGCAGCACACATGTTGGGAGATTTACACAAGTTTCAAATCTGACATAGCTTTCTATTCACTCCTCAAAGAGCGTGTGAGTTACATGGCACACTGAAGTTACACGATGCTGGGCGTGCTGAGTCCCCAGGCCTCTCCCTGATAAGGTGGATGGTCAGTTTCCTTTAGTGATATCAGTGTCCATTCATCAGAATGCCTCTGACTTCCACAGACAGCCCCCCCCAAAAAAAAAAAAATTGTTGTCTATTCCAACTCAGAAGGGTTGTTTCTGGTAGTCAGTTAGTCACTGAGCATCAAAGAAAATGGACTCCTGGAATGCGAAGGACAGAGGGAGGTATATTCTGGAAGATTCTTGCTTGAGAGCTTCTTGCTAGAGGTCCTCCTCTTAGATCCCTTCTGGCTGTGCTGACTGTGACTGGAGGTGGTTGGTTTTTTTCTCTGAAGGCCACAGGAAATATCTGGCAGGTACTGCTTGTTTGCTGCTGCTGTCCCAGTACTCACCCCAGGTGACAAGCTCTTGGTGGCTCTTTTGAGAGAAATTCAGTTCTCCTGCTTTTTTGCCCTTTTCTTCCTACACGTAAGCAAGTGCAAAATACTGTTTGAGTCTCTCTGATGATTTTTACTAATTGAAATATAGCCAAACAATTGGGTTTTTTTTGTTTGTTTTTGAGACAGAGTCTAACTTTGTCACCCTCCATAGAGCATGGTGTCATAGCTCACAGCAACCTCCATCTCTTGGGCTCAAGTGATTCTCTTGCCTCAGCCTCCCAAGTAGCTGGAACTACAGGTGTGCGCCACAGTGTCTGGCTATTTTTTAGAGACAGGGTCTCGCTCTTGATCAGGCTGGTCTCGAACCCGTGAGCTCAGGGCAATCCACCTGCCTCAGGCTTCAAGGGTGCTAGGATTACAGGCATGAGCTACTGCACCTGGCCAACAATTGAGGGTTAGCATAAAGCACAAAAAGTTAAATTATTTTTTAAATTTTTACTTTATGTACAAAGACATGGTTTCTGTCTTTTTTTGTTCGTTTGTTTTTTGAGACAGAGTTTCACTTCGCAGCCCTTGGTAGAGTGCTGTGGCATCATAGTTCACAGTAAGCTCAAACTCTTGGGCCCAAGCAATCCTCTAGCTTTAGTCTCCCAAGTAGCTGGGACTACAGGCACCTGCCACAACACCTGCCTTTTTTTCCTTTCTTTTTTTTTTTTTTTTTTTTTTTTAGATGGGGTCTGGCTCTTGCTCAGGCTGTTCTGGAACTCCTGAGCTCAAGCAATCTGCCTAGACCTCCCATAGTCCTAGGATTACAGGGGTGAGCCATCATCTCCCCCCACCCCGCCTACTGGCCCAGCATAGTTTTTTTCATTGGGTGGATAGCTTGGATAATCCATTCAAGAAAGATCATTTAGTCCAGCTCAATGAAACCTGTGTCACTCTAGTAATGAGGAAAGCAGAGATTGAGGCCGTGTTTCTGGATCAGACCTTGCCAGTTTGAGCAGATGTGACAAGAGCAAGAAGTCTGGCTGAATTTCTCAGTAGAGCTGCATGGGACCCATCCTACTTTTAGGGGTACAGTGAGACAAAGGGAAAAAGCACACATGCGCTCTTCAAATTTGGGGCACACAGTTTACCCAGAATGTCAGAGGCAAATTTTAAAGTTATGTGGCAAGCCTAAGGCAGCATAGTTGAAACTAAGCATATAGCTTTGGAGTCAGCAAGCCTGAGCTTGAATGCCTACTCCGTTACATATTAGCTCTTTCTCTTCTCTGAACCTCAGTTTTCCCATTTGTAAAAATGGAGTTAATAACTTCTCCCTTAACAGATTGTTGAAGGGATCCGGAAAGACTGTGAAATGCAGAGTGTAGGGGCCTCAAAAATAGTAGCTTACAGCTATTATTGGTCATATTCAAGAAGCCTATAAAAACAGCCCTTATAGACCTTTACTGTAAAACAAATGGAGCTAGCCTGAGTTTAGCTCCCTTCAATGACCCTTTCCTCAACTCTTCAGGAACAGCCTCACCCACCCTCTCTCATGTTTATTTTACCTCTTCTTCCTTCTGCAAAAACATCAAAATCCCTATCCTTTTTCCTGGTTGGTGCAAAAGGTGGGGATTTGGATCCACTCGGTACCAAATGAGAATCATTTGTGTCCAAGTGTACGCACCAGGCTGGCCTTCTGACCTTCAGCATCTTATTTCATAGCAAAGACGTTTTAAACCATTCTGCTAGGAATTCTTTATAGTGATTAACTCAGATAACCTTCCTAAATTACATTAGGAACCAGGATACAGGTCAAACCTCATTGCTCAATGTTCTAAATTCCTTTCTATCACTCTTTGGGTAACATTTGTAGAAAAGGAGAGAAATCATTAAAATCGGTCGTGATTTCCCAATTTCTCAAGCCAATGAGTTTTATTCTTTTACGTGAGTAGGGCTTTGATCCTTGAGTTTCTCTCCTTTATAGTGTAGTTTCATTTCCCTGTGAAAGAAAATGTAACCTGGACCTCCAGTGTTACAGGAGCTTCCTATTTTTTGGCCTTTCATGGCTTAGTGATCGACATGATCATATGGATCTTAAAAATCACCCAAATGAATTCTCCCTTGGTTTGAGCCCCTGGCCCATTTGGTCATCTGTCTCCTTGCTTGTGGGCAAAGCTTGAGGCTCAGAGCTGGAATGAGTCTGTTGAGCATGAGGCCCAGAGCTAGAATGAGTCTGTTGAGCAGGAGCAGAGTAAGGTGCTTCCAGCTGAGGTAGGCATACAGCAGTTTGGAGCTGGAAGGATACGTTAGGGCTGGGGCTATACAAGAACTCAGGCTGAGAAGCTAATTTCCAAATACTATCAGGGAGGATTAAGACAAGGACCATTCGGGCTTACCCCTACTTATTCTTAACTCAAGGTCTTTTTTTTTTTTTTTTTTTTTTTTTTTTTTTTGAGGACTTTGAATCCTGAATCTGCCACTTTCATCTACATTAAAGCTCCCTGGCCACTAGACTTCTTTCTAGCATGTCCCTGGTTACCCTGCACTGAAAGCTTTTGCATGAGTACCTCTAATCCTATACTAGCTCCTCAAAGACATGTACTGTGCCTTCTATCTGTGTGTTCTCATTGCTTCGTCCTACCTGGCGTAGAGTATTCTCTCCATACGTGTTTATGGAATGCAGTGGGTGAGCCAGCAGACAGACCTGTGGGTAACAGACCTAAATACTAGACCAGCTTCCCCATGCTGTCACTAGCTTCCCCATGCTGTACCTTTGGTCAGGTTATTTAAATTCTTTGTTTTGTTTTCTCCTTTTGTGAAATGGTGGAATTAATGGCTCCCCTGCCTACCTCAAAGTGTTGTTGCGAACCTTTAATAAGAAGAGGTATGTGAAATAGCTTTGAAAAATTATAAAGCATCCTCCCCTTACTAGATGTTAATATAAAGGATAGATCGAATGTGGGAAGAACTTCTACCTTGAGTAAATGGAACTACACACTGGGTAATTGGTGCTTACCACGAGCCCTTCTAGACTCTCTATACCAGTGGTTCTCAACCTTCCTAATGCCACGATGTATTTTCATTGTTAAAAAGGGGTCATGACCCACAGGTTGAGAACCGCTACTCTATACAAACACACATCTTTTAGCAGCTTCCTGAGAAATTCTCTCTATGTATCTCTCCAGAAATAATGCTTTTTATGTTTTTTTCTTAAGTTAATCTACCTATCCTCACAAATTCTATTTTTAAAGAAGTCAGCCCATGGTGCTAAATAAACCATTTGGCCCTGGACTAGGACATGCGTAGTACTTTGAAAGCATCCATTTAAATTAAAGTCTGAATGACAGGTCATTTTCAAGTAAGTGTAGTTTTATTACTTTCTTTGTTTTGTTTGTTTTTTTTCTTTTATTTGTTTATTTATTTGTTTTATTTGTTTTATTTTATTTATTTATTTATTTTTACCCTGGGTAGACTGTCATGATATGTCACAGCTCCTGGGCTTGAGAAATCCTCTTGCCTCAGCCTCCCGAGTAGCTGGGAGTACAGGCACCCACCCCTACAGCTGGCTAGTTTTTCTATTTTTAGTAGAGACAGGGCTCACTCTTGTTCCAGCTGGTCTCAAACTCCTGAGCTCAAACAATCCACCCACTTCAGCCTCCCAGAGTGCTAGGATTACAGACCTAAACTACCACACCCACCTCAGTTTTCTTTCAAATATGTATAACAATGCTGAGGTTGGAGCAAGGTAGCATGTGTCAGAGAATCAAAGCAAACAAATAAGAATTGTTGATAATGAGGCTACTGCTATGTGACTGTTCCGCTAAAGACCATCCTCCTCAAATTGGCTATTGTTCCCCTGGTAAAAATTATTTAAGTATCTTTTTTTTTTTTTTTTTTTTTTTTCCTTCATAGACGTAAAGAAAATCCCATTAAAAATCCCTATGCATAGCTTCAGGATAACCCAGCTTTTCCAAAAGCCAGTGAATAGCATCTGCCAGCAGCAGTCTGCTCTCTGGTTTTAACAAATAATAATCTTGAACAGCAAACACCCTCTGGCCCCTGCAGTGATCAACTTGTTCCAGTTTGTCTGGGACTTTCCAATTCTAGTGCAGAGAGTTTAGAGTCTGAGGAAATCCTTCATCCCACGGGATGATTAGTTACCTACTGGCACCTCTGACTCTAGCCACTACTAAATGCAGGGGAAAGATGCAATTGCGGGAGCTTGACATTGCCAGGATGAAGGAGAGCTGGGGGAACTGTAGCTCACCCATTTGTTGATTCATCTGCCTTGACTTTTTAACTCCTCTTCCCTTTTCCTCCGTGAGGTCTTTTGATCACCGTTCTCTTTCCTTTGCCCCCCAAATCCTGTCTATCAGTGCAGTGAAACTTCAAAAAGCAGGCCTGAAAGTGTAGAGGTGGCTGATAATAATAGCTAACTCATGTGCCAGGCACTGTACTAGGCAGGTCATGTATATGGACTAAGTTAATTCCCACAACAACCTTCTGAGGTGGACAATATTATTACCTACATTTTACTGATTCTACTGATGAGATTAAGTAAGTTACCAAAGGTCACCGTACTAGTAAGTACAGGAGGAGGGATTCAAACTCATCCAGTCCATGCCCATCCCCACTGCACTATCCTGCCTGTCAAATGCCCCGCCCTTCTATCTTCTTCCTGTGCTTGGCAGAAAGTCAGAACTCGGTTTGCTTTAATCTCTGTCTAGTCCATCAGACCTAGAATGAGTTTTCGTTCTATTATTTTCCTGGTCTGTGCTGCTATATCCTGTTCTTTTCTTGGTCCCTTCCTGGTCCAGGCCCATGAGAAGAGCAGTCCCTTTTTCTTACCATGCTTCACTGCTCTCATGTCCTCTAAAGGCTGCAAGGTGGCCTCTCCTAGAAGAAGGACTTCTTCCTCTTAAAGCTACTTCAGCCCCTTGCTAGAGGATGACCTTCGCTGCCTGCAAGGCATTCATTCTCTAATACACCCGTGCCTCTTTTTTTTTTTTTTTTTTTTGAGACAGTCTCAATCAGTTGCCCTGAGGTTGAGTGCTATGGTGTCATAGCTCACAGCAGCCTCAAACCCTTGGGTTCAAGTGATTCTCCTGCTTCAGCCTCCCCAGTAGCTGGGACTACAAGTGCCCACCACAATGCCCAGCTATTTTTAGTAGAGATGGGGGTCTCGCTCTGGCTCAGGCTAGTCTCGAACTCCTGAGCTCAGGTAATCCACCTGCCTCAGCCTCCCAGAGTGCTAGGATTACAGGCATAAGCCACCGCGCCCGGCTCACATGTCTCTTACAATAAGATCATCACCTATGCATTTCCTGTGAAGCTTTCAAACCCATGCAAAAAGAGACCCCTGTAGCCCTTGGCTGAGAGTCCAGCCTGGGTCCTAGCTCTATAATGAATTTATTGTGTGACCTTAGGCAAGTCACTGGATGTCAACCTTTTCTGTTATAAAATGAAACAAATTGACAAAATGACCACTAAAGCTCTTTCCATTTCTGACAAGCTATGAGATCTTGTGACAAGGATATTTGGGGAAAAAGTCGGAAAGAGGGAAAAATACCATAAAACCACTTTAATGACTTTGAGTTTCCTGTTATTTCCCTCCTGCCTTCCCAAATAGACCACAGTGAAAGTGATTGAAAAGGAGCCCCAGGGTAGAATCAGTCTCTTGAGGACAGCACTGAGCTCTTCACTGTATTCTTTCAGGTATCTTTGGGGCTACAGGGGAACAGAGAGTTTCATCTTTCTGAGATGTTGTCAGAGTTGTTTTCAGTTTCTGATGTTGGAGAGTTTGGGATGAGAGTCACATAATTACATCATAAAGAAAATGTCTCCCCCATAGCACCACATGACTCCAGTAGGGCTTCTGAGCAAAAGAAATGGAATTCAGTATTTGTTGCTCCAAATAATATTGGACACAACTGCCCAGAATGAAAATTAGAAGCCCTCTAACCACAGAGATATATCAGTGACAGGAAAGAGACATCCAGAAGAGCGCCGAGGGCTGAAGGGCCGGTAAGAGCAAAGGAATACAAAGTAGCTGAGAAAACTAGAGGGAGGAAGACAATTTTCACCCTTTCTAAGGCCCTCCAGGCTACACAGCTTGGGTGATTTTTGACCTAGTTGTCCTTGTGTGCATTTCTGTGAGCTTTTATTTATGTAGAGGTTTATATTTTACCACGTGCTTTACAATCGCTTTTATTTGACTTAGTAAAGTTTTCCTGGAATCCCATCTACTTCATGATCAGGATTCATTTCTTGTTTGCTTAGCACCTCCATCCGGACAGCTTCACACAATAGGCACTTGTTCCCACAGGACAGCAGGTGCAAAGAGTCACCTGTAGCTACCAGGGCAGTTGGAGTGAGCTGAGTTTACACTTCAGTTCACCTTGCCTCTCCTCTGTTATTCTTTTGCTTTGTGTTATTGCTGGCAACCCAGGAGTGGCAGGGCCAGGCTTGGTTGGGCCTGCTGAGGGCAAAGCTGTCCTGATATGCAGTCACTGATGACAGTAGGCTCTTTCCCGTGTGCTAATACCTCTGCCCAGTCCTCCAGGCAACTTGCTGAGTGTGTTTCTTCCTGCTACATATATCAAGGCTCTGGCTGCAGCCTTGGTTCTGGGACTCCAGAAATGATTTTAAGAGAACACAGCAGAAGCAGTGGTTCCGTCCTCTGCATACAAGACCTCTCAGTATTCTTGGACAAGTCAAACACTGACTTACCTTATTCTTGCTAGCTTCTTCTCCCTCCCTCCTCTGCCAGAGCTCGGGATGGGTGTGGGTGCCATCGCAGGCTTGCTGTGGAAATCCAACAGACTTATCCTTCCGAGAATGTCAAAGCCAATGCTAGAATCAGATCTGTGAAGCTCAGACTGGGATTAGTGAGCTACACATTAGAAAATTCAAGACCTTTAACTGCCAGGGTTCTGTGGCTGAGCACAGCGCCATATAGATGCTTAATAGGCAAGTGTTGAGTAGATGATAGTGGGATAGAGGGAAGGAACTCTCATTCTCTACGTAGCCACTAGTTTCTTTTTTCTTTTTCTTTTTTCCTTTTTCTTCCTTTTTTTTTTTTTTTTTTTAAGAGCATCACTCTCTCATCCTGGGTAGAGTGCCATGGCATCACACCTGACAGCAACCTCAAACTCTTGGGCTCAAGAGATTCTCTTGCCTCAGCCTCCCAAGTAGCTGGGACTATAGGTACCCACCACAACACCCAGCTATTTTTAGTAGAGACAGGGTCTTGCTCTTGTTCAGGCTGATCTCAAACTCCTGAGCTCAGGCAATCTACCTGCATTAGCCTCCCAGAGTGCTAGGATTACAGGCATAAGCCACTGCGCCAGGCCTGGCCACTGGTTTCTGAAGCATTGTGATCCAGTAGGTGGGACACAATGACAGGTTTACCTGGAAGAATCCAGACTAAAAGTGCAATGTAAGACAGGTCCCCTTGGAAGCCGTGGATTTAGGGGAAAGAGCTAGGGGGAACAGATTGACAAGGACTAGGCAGAGTGAGTTAGGCTCCCCACCACATAAGCTGACCCATTTGGATGAGGCCTTCCATCTTAGGTCAGTTCAATAAACATTTATTGACTTTGACTGCCTACTGTGTGCCAGGCACTGGGTAAGGCAGTGGACCCGGAGATCAATAAAAACAAAGGCACTGGGAGAAAGTTCAGAACAAATCCCAGGAAATCATAGCTAGCAAGAAGTTGTGCCTGAACACCAGGGGCTCACTCAAAAAACATGAAATACTGCCTCTGAGGAGCAAGACTGATCCCCAAGCTTGGGGCCTAACCAATGAGTCAGCTAGGCTACCACCTTCCTGCTTTTGTCCTGCTGGCTGGGTTGGCCTAAGCCGGCAGGGTGACGGTTTGGAGGCCTCCAGTGACCGTGGCTGAGACCAGAGGAACTGACAGCAGGGCAGTGCCCGGATGTTAACCTTCCTCTTTGAATGTGTTTCAGCAGTACCCACTTGCATGCAAACAGTTTGTCCTTTGCTCATGGTCTTTGACAGTTCATGAGGTAAAATTCAGCAGGACACCCACAGCCACATGGAGGAGCCTTTCCTCTGTGTTAGTACATGTACTTGAAACGCAGCACAGGAAAGCAAAGTCCACAAGTGACACCTTTCCCTATTTCAGACTTGCCTGTCTCCCAAACGTGTCTGGAATCAGTCCAGTGTGATTGTCGGGCTGGACTCTGAGAGTCCTTTTCTTCATTTTGAAGATCTCTGCATGAATGAATGAATGTCTGTTGTGGGCCCTGCAGGGACCTGAGACAAAGCCTCATTGTGAAGAGAAAGAGTTGAAAAATCATGTGCGTGTTTTCAGAGCCAGCTAATTCATTACTTGTGACAGTTAAGCAAAGTGGAGGAAGAATATTTTCTTTTCTTTTCTTTCTTTCTTTTTTTTTTTTTTTTTTTTGAGACAGAGTCTCACTTTGTCGCCCTGGGTAGAGTGCTATGGCATCACAGCTCACAGCAACCTCAAACTCTTGGGCTTAAATGGTTCTCTTGCCTCAGCCTCCCAAGTATCTGGGACTACAGGTGCCCACCACAACACCCAGCTATTTTTTTGTTGTACTTGTCATTGTTGTTTGGCAGGCCCGGGCCGGGTTTGAACCCACCAGCCCCAGTGTATGTGGCCGGCACCCTAGCTGCTGAGCTGCAGGTGCCAAACCAGGAAGAGAATATTTTCTATAACCACTGGGGAGAAGGAGGCACAGAATAGGCTTCTGACGCCCAAGGTTGGTCACTTGGGAAACTTGATGTGCTGCCATGGGCCACAGGTGAATGATTTGTTCTACTGTAGCCTAAAATTAATGTTGAACCATTTGAAGTCCTGACCGAAAATTTCTCCCTCACATGCCCTGTCTCCTGGAAGCTTTGTAAGGCCATCCCTGCTAAAGAGTTCCTTTTAGCTACGCCTAAATGCTCAGGGCCAACCACCCATAAATCATCGCTCAATCATATTGTCAGAGAAAGTTTTAGTGCTTTTTTCCCTTGCCCAGTTTCCCTTATTTTGGACCATTCTGACTCTGGCCTCACAAACCATACAAGGACCATACTGAAAACCACTGAGACTCTTCCGTTTCCTGAGTTCTCTCAATGTCGGGATGTGGGGATCTAAAGCTTCCTTTTTATTCATTGCAAGGCTTACTTATTCTCTCTTAGAAAATTCTTTTCAAATATCACTTACTGAACACCTACTGTATGTCAGGCACTGTGTTCAGTGCTTTCACATAATAATAACAGTGCTCATATAGAACTTTCTATGTGACTGGCATTGTTCTAACCATGTTTCCTATATTATCTCAATTTACTAACATTCATTATATCTAATAATCCTCAAAACAATGCAGGTGGCATTATTTCCATTTTCCAGATGAGGAAATTCAAGCTTACCAAGGTTTAATTACTTGTCAAAAGTGACACAGTAGGTGGTAGAGCCAGCTCTTAAACTTGTGTCTCTCACTCCAAGGCTCTTCCTACCAAATGACTCAGCCTTACATAAAGTGTACTATGTATTATGTACTTAGCAAACTGTGACTGCCAAATAGAATTGAACCTGTTAAAAATAATTATTGCTAGCACTGTGGGAGGGTGAGGCAGGTGGATTCTTGAGCTCATGAGTTCAAGACCAGCTCTAAGCCAAGAGCGAGACCCCATCTCTAAAAAATAGCCAGGCATTGTGGCATCCCAGCTACCTGGGAGGCTGAAGCAAGAGGATCTCTTGAGCCCAAGAATTTGAGGTTGCGGTGAGCTACAAAGCCACGGCACTCTACCCAGGGCAACCGAGTGAGGCTCTGTTTCAAAAAGAATACATATATATAGATTAAAAATAATTATAGGTCATTAGTTTGAACAGCTGTTGTGTTCAATCCGTATCCTCATGTGTTGTTGAATTATGTGACCAGTCCCCTGCCCCCTCGTTCTTGGTCCATTCTTGTCCCACTAGCAATGATGCCAGTAAGAACTTGAATGCTATTTCTCAACCTCTCTGGGCCCCAGTTCACCCCTCTGTAAGAGGAGGACATTGGAATGAATGATTCCAAAGTACTTTATAACTGATATTTTCATGACTTAAAACCTAAGTTAAAAAAAATAAACTTAAAAACAGGAAAAGAGGCTTGGCGCCTGTAGCATAGTTATTATGGCGCTGGCTGCATGCACCAAGGCTGGAGGGGTTTGCCCGGCCCGGGCCAGCTGAACAACAATGACAACTGCACCCAAAAAATAAAAATAGCCAGGCATTGTGGCAGACACCTATAGTCCCAGCTGCCTGGGAGGCTGAGGCAAGAGAATCGCTTGGGCCCAGGAGTTTGATGTTGCTGTGAGCTGTGACACCATAGCACTCTACGAAGGGCTATGTCTCAACAACAACAACAACAAAAAAAACAGGTAAAGATCATTTCCTTTCAGTTTAACTCCAGTAGGAAAAGAAAATGTCTGGTTATGGTTTGGGGGGCTAGAAGGACTTGTTAAATGAGTATGGGACAATTGAATAATAAATCTTGACCAGACACAATGGCTTACACCTGTAATCTCAGCACTCTGGGAGGCTGAGGCAGGAGGACCCCTTGAGCTCAGAAGTTCAAGAACAGCCTGAACAAGAGCAAGAACCAGTCACTACTAAAACTAGAAAAATCAGCTGGGCGTTGTGGGGGGCACCTGTAGTCTCAGCTACTTGGGAGGCTGAGATAAGAGAATCACCTGAGCCAAGGAATTTGTGCCTCAGCTACTTGGGAGGCTGAGGCAGGAGAATCCCTTGAAACCAGGAGTTTGAGGTAACTGTGAGCTGGGCTGATGTCACTGCACTCTAGCCTGGGCAACAGAGTGAGACTCTGTCTCAAAAATAATGATTATTATTATTATTATAATAGTAAGTCCCTATCACACTCCTTGCTATATTACCCCCTCTCTTCATTGAGCTTTGAATTGTATGTTTTTATTTCTGTTTTTCTAGGAGTTAAACACAGTCTGCAGCACATGGTGGCTCACACCTGTAATCCTAGCACTGTGGGAGGCCAAGGCAGGTGGATTGCTTGAGCTCAAGAGTTTGAGACCAGCCTGAGCATGAGCAAGACCATGTCTCTAAAAATAGCAGGATGTTGTGGCAGGCACCTGTACTCCCAGCTACTTGGGAGGCTGAGACAAGAGAATCACCTGAGCCAAGGAGTTTGAGGCTGCTGTGAGCTGTGACACTACGGCACTCTACTGAGGGCAACAAAGTGAGACTCTGTCTCAAAAAAAAAAAAAAGTTAAACACAGTCAGTCTTCTCATTTGTTCATTCCCTTGGAGAACAGGCATCAGAGAGTCCTTTGCCAGCTGCGCTTGCCCTGGCCTAGTGTCCTGACCGCCATGGTCAGTTCTCACCCGTTCGCCCACACATCCGGCTCTGCCTATCCCACAGTTCTCACGACGATCACTTTTACTGTTTCTTTTTTCTTTCCTCACCTCCACCCTCCTCTGCAGAGTTTGCTCCTTCAGACTAACATTCAGATGAGCTCATCTCAGACATTTTCTCTCTACTTTCCTCTCTCTGCTGGGGGACTGTCCCCCACAGCCACACACTCTTCTCCCTGTGACAGGTGATATCAATTTCTCCCTCTTTTTCTCACCATGTAGAAAATAGTCTTTGCTTCTCTGGTTTAAGTGATTTCGTGACTATATTCTAAATGCAATCTTTTAGCCCCTCAATGAGGTTTGAAGTTTTAAGGCAGTTGTTCTCTGATATAGCTAATGGTCTCTAAATAGTATACAAATGGATTTACATCCCCTTTGACTTCTTCCCTGGCTTTGCTTCCCTTCTACTGAAATCCATTTGTAATTCCTGAAAGGTCGTTGTTTGAGAAGACAGGTACTTCCTGGAGTATGGTTGATACATTCCTAGCACTCTCCTGACTAATATTTCCTATAACCTGGTACTGTTATGCATACAATTATGAAAAATATAATATTTGAATATATGCAGAAATACTTAAGTTAATTACTTCAGTCTTTATTAAGCACATTTACAAATCTCAGCTATTTTCACCTTGCATTGTTTTTCTGTGCATTTATGTAAATTAGGACTGCATCTCAGTGAGAAACAAAGATGTTTTCTTGTGCCTCTTCATAAGATGGTTTCTCTACTCTGTGTACTAGTTTGGTTTTACAGCTATTTGCACTCTTTAAATTATCACAGTGTTCCGTGGTGATTATTGCGGCCAGAGTACTTTTCCAAGGATAGTCTGATATATCCCTGAGTTAGGGAGTACATGCAGTACTGAAGTCTTTCCATTAGATGGCAATCAAAGAATGTGAGATCTGAAACATTTTAGCCATACATACCAGGGCAGCAAATTAAACTTTTGTGAAATCAAGGGGGGCTTTTTGGGGTGGGGGGGTGCGAGTTTTTCTGAGACTTCCTCGCAAACATTTAACACCCTTCTAATGGCTGGTGGGGGAGGAAAGTGAATTTTCTAGCAGCTCCCTTGTCCTGAGTCAGTATTAACAGTGTAAAAATCTTCAAGGAACTTCTAAATGTGCAACTTGTGATACTAACAATACGTACTGTTAGAAAAGTCCCTCTCTAGGTATCGGTTCCTTCATCTACACAATGAGTGGATGGATCAAGGTGATTTCTAAGGGTACTTCCATTTACAATGTTCTCCGTTTGAATTTGTTGATTTCCTCCCACTACGCCATTGCTGCCTCAGCCAGAACACAAATGAGAAGAAAAGTTCACCCATTTTACGCTTGTTTGATTCTATTCCTCTTCTATAAGTGCTCTCTTTGCTTCTACTATCCCAAGACAAGCATGCCCAGATGTCCTGTTTTAATTAGGTTCCTTTTCTCTTTATGGCTTTTGCACAGGTTCCCCCTACCCCCAATCCTAACCATGAACAGAAGCACATCTCCCTTCTCACGTCACTAACAGGATTTTCTTAATATTATGGCAGTTATTTTGTGCTAAACACGTACCAAAAGTGGATAGGGAAGAAGACACCATATGTTGGTGACACTTCAAGCATCATACATAACGTGTCCCATTGAGAAAACACTGGATTTGGGAGGTAGGAACTTCTTCTCAATTTATTTTTCCTCCTCCACTTGCCAGTATTCATTGCCAGAAACATGTCAAAGCTTCACGAAATAAGCAGTATCCCAAAGAGGAGGACGATTAGTTTAATTACAGATGAATATTACTAAATAGCTAACTCATTGTTCAAATGCCCCCCCCCACCCCCACCCGGCCAACAGCATCCCCATTCATGACACCCTTTGGCCAGTCTGGAGATGAGAATGGTGGCTGGTGGTTCATCTTCATTCAAGGCCTGTCATGAACCCATGTGTACCAGTGGCACAGAGCTAGCCTGGGGAAATGAAATGCTGAATGAATTAATTAACGTGAAGCGCAAAGCTGCAGAGACACCCCTAACAGATTGATTCCCTCCGGGCTTAAAGCTCAGAGCCTGCGTGTTACATGCAGTTTCCCAGTGACTCATTGCATATGTTGCTTTGCTGTAGCCAAAGTGACAAAAGCAGGGAGGTATTAAGCACAACATTATCCTGCATTTGTTTCTTTAAAAAAAAAAAAAAAAGTGATTGTATTTTATTTTATTTTATTTCTTGAGGCAGAGTCTCATTATATTGCTCTCGGTAGAGTGCCGTGGCATCACAGCTCCCAGCAACCTCCAACTGTTGGGCTTAAGCAATTCTCTTGCCTCAGCCTCCCAAGTAGCTGGGACTATAGGCACCCGCCACAAGGCCTGGCTATTTTTTGGTTGCAGTTGTCATTATTTAGCAGGCCTGGGCCGGTCTCAAACCCACCAGCCCCAGTGTTTGTTTCTCATTGTCCTTAGAGATTTGAAATCTTCATCTCATCTTTGGTGTGTGTCTGGTGGCATTAATGCCAGTGATAGTGCTGCTGCTGGTGGATTGTTTATTTCTCTAACTCTAACACCTCGTCTTCAAAGAACATAAATCTTTCGCTGAATAGCCGTACTTTCAAATCTCTGAGAGAAAAAACTCTATACACAGTAATCTCCCCAAGGGCTTTTGAAGGGCAAGCCCAGGAACCTGCTGAGTAGGTCAAGAGAACTCCTGCTGCAGGCTGCGCTGGGACCTTGTAGACTAGTACAAGTAGCTCACGCATTGTCTCATACAGTGGAGCAATGCAGCAGAGTGGTGAGGAAATGTCAAATATTTAATGGACATCAGTCATCTCTAGGGAAGCAATGCCAGCGCAGTGGGTAAGAGCCCAGGCCACTGAAGGGGGATTCTTAAGGTTCAAACTCCAACTTTGCTACAGACTAGCTTTGTGACCTTAGGCAAGTGATTTCACTTCTCTGTGCCTCAGTTTCCTCATGTGCTAGAAGGACTGCTCATAGGGTTGTTTGGAGGATTAAATGAGATAAGGCATCTTTTCTTTTACTTCAGTACTTGAAACAGCATTTGACACAGAGAAAGCCTTTAATAACTGACAGCTAAGTAACAGGAGGTATTTTGGGTGATACAAAGGAACCAAGCCTCTGCCTTCAAAGACCTCACAGACTACCTGGACTAGCAAATGAAATGTACATAAAAGCACTAGCAACTCAGGACAGTGCCCACAGTGCATTTAGATACAAAGGCAATGAAATCAGGATGAATCAGAGTGGTTCAGGGCAGTTGTCAATTCCCATCAGGACTGGCTCGGGTGTATAGAGGGAAAGGTAGGAAGAACTTGAATAACTGCCTCTGTTTGTTTTCTCTTTTGCCTTTGAAAAAAAATTAACTACCTGGGGATCTGAAGCATAGCATGGTGACTATAGTTAACAATACTGTATTGTACATGTGGGGATTGAGGGGAAACTTGCCCTTTCCCCTAACATTCGCTAAACACTGAAAGATCAACTCACAATTAAGGCAGATTAATAAAGAAAGGTTTATTTACTGTGTGCATGGGGAGAATCACAGTGATTACTCAGTATCCCATCGGAATCTAGATATTTTTATACAGCCTTTTAGAGGGCAGCAGGATATGAGGAATATAGGTAATTCTGTTTAGGGGCAATAAATGGTTGCTAGGGAGGATGAATGAATGGGGGAAACAGCTTGACTTGTAAATGATTCTCTTAGCAAAGTAAATTAACCTGAGAGGCAGGTATTATATTAAAGATTATTTGGGCCAGATGTTGTTGAATTCTTGATTTTCTTTCCTGCAATATAGTGAGATAACAGGGAAGGGAAGGAAAGTCAATTGTTCTTTTCCAAGGGTCTGTTAATCTCTAAGGACCTTAATTCAATACCAAGGATTTATATTTTGGGGTGAAATTTCCTGAGCACCTTCATACATTTGAGATTCAGTAAAAGGGCAAATCTTAAATGTTCTCATCACCGAAGAAACTATGTGACATGATGGATATATTAATTAACTGATTTGTGGTAATCGTTTCACAACATATACACACATCCAAACATCACAGGGTAAGTATATACAACTTTTATTCAGCAATTCTGTCTCAAGAAAGCTGGAAAAACGTTTCAAAGTTAACTTTCAAAATTTCATTCATTCAATATTAAACCATTGTAAAGGTTAAAATGTTCACAGTAAAAAAAATGTAAAAGAAGGCTATAAAAAATCAAAGATTTCCCCCAGCATCTCCCTACTTTCACTCACTAGTAGTAATTATTACCAATTTCTTACATATCCATCTAAATTTTTCCTGTACATATTTGAACATAGAGTATGTGAGAGTAGTGCTTATACAGACCCATTTTTACCACAGATGGAATCACACTGTTCATTCCTAACTGCTGTTACTTCTATCTGTTACAATGTATCTTGGACTTGATTCCATATCAACACATACAGATCTACTTTGCTCTTTTAATGTCTTCATAGTATTCCTTTATAGCACTCATTGCTTTTACAATTTGGTTCAATATTTTTTCAGAGACGACAGACGAAAGGTGGTGCTGGGAGTTGAGAGGTATTGAGATACCTATCCGATGGTGCAAGATCACAGAGTTATAAAATAGTGCCACCTAAATCGGGCCAGTACTTTTGGTTATTGCTTTGTAAAGTCAATGAAATAAAGTCAGGTTTTAGGTTTAAGCCATGAGCCAGCTCTTCCCAACACTTCTGTAACCAGAAACCATGGTTAATTAACTAAGAATCTGCTAAGGATTTAAATAGCACACAGATAGAGCAGAACAGTGGATGTTATTTCGCCTTTCAAAAAGTTAGGCAAGCTTTTAAACCCAAAACACATTTTTTTAAAAATGGAGCCACCATGGGATTCGCTTGGAGATTTAAGAAATTTTTTTTAAAGTAGAGCTAAAGGGGCACTTTTTGAATAGCAGAAAATAATATGGTATGACCCCATAAGGGATTGTTGACAGAATTTCTTTCTGCAGTGGGTCCTTCATTTCAGAGATTCGAAGAATGAACCCAGGGACCACACAGATCAGTGACAGGACAGGATTTATTAGACAGAAAGGAGCACAGAAGGGATGGAGGGTAACAGAACTTTGGCAGGAAAGGGGGGGAACCCAAGTAGGAAGTCTTGCCTGGGTCTTTTGTCCAGGGGCTTATACCTCACTTGTAAACCAGGAGATCTTGGGAGTAAAAAATCACACTTGGCCAGGAGCTGGCAGCCAGAAAACATCTTCCCAATGTCAATTAGCCAATGAGTGGTGTATTAACAAATGAATGCCATCCTTCTAGCTCGGGCAAAGCAGGGGGGTTATGCTTTTCCCTTCAGAAAAGGGCTGGCTTACATGAAATACTGGCCAAATTTTATCTCGCTTGTATTTAGAGAGTGCGGTTTGGAGGAAAAAAGTTTCTTTGGTCAGGCCTAGGAAATGGAGGTTCCTGTCCAGTCCTAAATGCGGGGGGACCCTGTATCAGGATCAGCTGTAGTACTAATTTCATTTAATATTTATAATAATTTTGGAAGAGAGAGTACAGGGCAAAATTGGTAAGCAGGCAGATGTTTTTACACTGTTTGATAAGGATAAGAAGGTTCAGGAAGATGCTTGTTTTGCAGAAGTGGGCATAAAAGTGGCTGGCAAGTTTTGATATGAGCTAGTCCAAGGAAATGTCTGTGGGGACACATTCCTGAGGTTCATTTCGGAAGGTTTGTAATGAGCCTTACCTCTTTATCTGTGTATAGGGTCTTCACTTCAGGGATCAGCAGGAGTAAAGGAAGAGAGAATGGAACTTGTGGTATCATCAGGAGGTGGATGATACACTTAAACACATGATGTTATACAAAGATATAAGAGGAGGCTAGTCCGTGAACTGATTCCCATCAGATAAAGAATGTTCTTTACATTTCTTTAAAACAGCCCCCAGAGGCAATTGGTATTTGATAATTGGTGATCAGTGTTTTTCCTTTTTTTTTTTTTTTTGTCTTGAGGTAAAGTCTCTGTCTGCCTGGGTAGAGTGCCCTTCCATCGTCATAGCTCACAGCAACCTCAAACTCTTGGGCTCAAGAGACCCTCTGGCCTCAGCCTCCCAAGTAGGTGGGACTACAAATATCTGCCATTATGTCTTACTTGGTTTTTTTTTGTTTGTTTGTTTGTTTTTTCTGTTTTTAGTAGAAATGGCTCTCACTCTTGCTCAGGCTGGTCTTGAACCCATAAGCTCAGGCAGTCCATCCGCCTCAGCCTCCCAGAGTGCTAGGATTACAGGCAAGGATTATTTTTATTTTTGAAAGAACTAGATTTGCTGACCTCCTCTGTTATCATGCATGTTTTTCAAAGCATGTCCTTGATATTGGCATATATGTGTACCTTATATCATGGAAGGGGGCATGTAATCAAATCAAATTAATATCTAATGACCCTGAAACTTTTGTAAAAAAGAGATAATGTCTAATCCCCCTCACAGTGTGATTAAGAAGCTCAAATGAGCTGAGCAATAAGAAACCATTTTGTAAAGTGCTGTACAAAACATATAGTAATATTAATTATCCATTGTACTTCATGATTTGGGATTAGAAGTATAAATTAACTCAATTCTAGGAATTTATCCTTTGTAGATATCAGTATGCAAAAATTAGTATTGAAGGATGTTCTCCCCGGCATTGTTTATATTAGAAATTAGAAAAGGCTGGGCACAGTGGCTCACGCCTGTAATCCTAGCACTCTGGGAGGCTTAGGTGGGTGGATTCCCCAAGATCACCAGTTTGAGACCAGCCTGAGCAGGAACAAGACCCCCATCTCTAAAAAATAGCTCAGCATGGTGGCAGGCACCTATAGTTCCAGCTACTCGGGAAGCTGAGGCAAGAGGATCTCTTGAGTTCAAGAGTTTGAGGTTTCTGTGACCTACGATGCCACAGCACTGTACCAAGGGTGACAAAGAGAGACTCTGCCGTTGAAAAAAAAAAAGAAGAAGAAATATTAGAAGTATTAGAAATAATTCCATTGTGCATCAGTAAGGGATCGGATAAATAGATTGTGATATAGCCATACATAAAAATAAGAACAAAATAGTTCTATATGTTATAACATGGAAATATATCCAAAGTATATACTTTAAGCGATAAAACATTACAAATCAGTATGAATAGTAGATTTGCAATTTTGCTTAAAGTTATATATTAGTATATGTATGTGAAAACCCCTACAAGTATAAACATGGGGTGCCAAAAAAATATACACACAGTTTAAGATAGAAAAACTATATTAAAAATCTAATACTCAGGCCAGTACATTGAGCTATTATAACACCACAGCACTCTACCCAGGGTGACAGAGTGAGATTCTGTTTCAAAAAATAATTTTTAAAAATTAATAACTCAATAATCCTAGCACTCTGGGTGGCCAAGGCAAGTGGATTGCCTGAGCTCACGGGTTCGAGACCAGCCTGAACAAGAGTGAGACCCTGTCTCTAAAAATAGCCAGGCATTGTGGAAGACGCCTGTAGTCCCAGCTACTTGGGAGGCTGAGGCAAGAGAATCGCTTGAGCCCAAGAGTTGGAGGTTGCTGTGAGCTATGATGCTACAGCACTCTTCTGAGGACAACAAAGTGAGATTCTGTCTCAAAAAAAAAAAAAATTAATACTCAATATATACTGGTAGTGTTTGCTGTCTTGTATATTATGTCATGTATCTCTTATAATTGCAGAAGTCAAATGTGACTTGAATATCATAATTTAAATACAGTTTTTTGATTTCTTAAAATGGGTATACATTTTTTTGGCATATTCTGTATATCAAACTGTTAACCATGGTCCTCTCTTGGAAAGATAGGATGATGGGGAAACTTTAATTTTTTTGAACCTTTTACTTTGTGCTTTATTTCTGGACTGTTTGGCTTTTTTTACAGTGGGAATTATTATTATTGTAATTTAAAATATCAATTAAAGATATGAATTTGCCCTTAACCCTGACAATCCTATCATGATTGAAAAAACAAAAAAAGTAAAGAGAGGGCAAAAGACCTCTAAATCTTTCCATTTATTTAAGAAAACATTCTATTATCAAGATTAAGAGAAAATTTAAGGAAAAAAAGCTCAAAAACTTTTTCCCTGTTTGCTGATGGTGTTCTGGTATTTCTACGTGATAAAAGAGAAAGGAAGAAATAAAATCTGCTTCTTGTTTGTTTGCCAAATGAGGAATAACTCCATGTAGAGGTCTGGAGCCATGGGAATAACAAAAACCACCTCAGTTGTGAATTACTGTCCTAGTTGAAGTTGGCAAAACCCCACACTGAAAGACAGAGCTGCCTAGGACTGTAAATGTTTCCCCTTCTCCCATGATCAGGATGTACATAGATAACCTTAAAATTTCACTTATGCCATAAAGCCTATAGCTTATCCTGCAGGAGCATGGTGTCCTCTCTTCTCCTGGAGAACACAGAGGGAGGTTGGCAGGCATAATTTATGCTGCAAATGGCTTGAGAAGGCCCCCTGAATGGAAACCTTGCTCCAAGGCCCACAGGAAATGGTAGAAGGAGAAAGTAGAGGAGAAGGAACAGGTAAAGAACATGGAAAAGACTCCTTCAAATGAATGGAAGCCTCACTCAGAATTAACTTCCTTCCCATGTGCTTTACTGGCCATGACTCTGAACTTCTACAGCACAGCTCTTACCACTCTGCCTTGTCCTTGGCCCTTACTCTTTTAGACTCCCCACTAGGCTGGGAGCACAATAAGGGCAGAGACCTTGTCTGTCTTGTTCATTGTATGCCTAACACCTGGAACAAAAGGATGTTGAAATTTGTATTTGTAGACTGTTGAATGAATGTTCTCCACTACAAACAGATTCTATCTGGAGTGGCCTACTGTTGCACCATTGGAGTCACCCCATGGTTTAAGAAGTTGAAGACAGTTTGTTGTCAGCCCAACTGTTGGTGCCAAATACAGTAAGCTGCCACTTTGGGGCTTTCTTTAACCAACATTTTCTTTGTCTTTGCCTTTACAGATACAGCCAAAAGGCTGCAAGGAATGGCATGAAAAATCAGTTCAACCTCCATGAGCTGAAAATGAAGGGCCCTGAGCCAGTGGTCAGTCAAATTATTGACAAACTGAAGCATATAAACCAGGTATGTGGTATGTTGAAAACAGTGAAAATGGCCAAAAAATAAAAGATGGATGGTTTCTACTGTTCAAACTGCATCCTTGGGCTTTTGGAGAAGAAATTATCGTTCATTTTCTTGAAAGATTCTCTCTGCTGAAAAGGACTTCAGATGCTTAATTTTCATGCTGCTTTTAAATTATACAGCAATATTGGAATAGGAAAGAAAGCTTGGAAAACAGAGGGGAAAACATGTTTTATAATCCCACTAATCTGTCGTGACTATTTTTGTGTTTACATGCTCTCTTCTAATATTTGTCCAGAAAACCACACCAATACAGACTTTTTACATAATTGGAAATACACAAGTCATTTGTAGTTCTGAAAATTAATACTATATTGGCAGCCCTTTTTCTTTCTTTCTTTCTTTTTTTTTTTTTTTTTTGCAGTTTTTGGCCAGAGCTGGGTTTAAACCTCCAACATATGGGGCAGGTGCCCTACTCCTTTAAGCCACAGGCACCACCCATAAATGTCATGCTCTTTTTTTTTTTTTCCTGTTGCAGTTTTTGGCTGGGTCCGAGTTTGAACCCACCACCTCTGGTATATGGGGCCGGCACCCTACTCCTTGAGCCACAGGCACCACCCAGGCAGCCCTTTTTCATGTTTTTACAAATCTTCATGCTAATCATTTGTCATGACTGTGTAATACTCTTTTTTTTTTTTTTTTTTTTT